>JAEMWC010000115.1:0-175000 GCA_016490735.1 Pachyseris speciosa
GGGTAATTTTCGATTGTTGGACGGTAAATAGCCACAGAATCAACGTTGGATTGCACCTTTACTTGCTTTCACGTGGTCGCATTCATAAGTCAAGGCCATGTCACTGTTCACATGAACAGATCGCGAAATCTTGCACTCCTCACGTGTGCAAAGCCACATATCGCCGCGACAAGTAACGAAACAGCGATCATCCCGAACAGTCGTTCGCAGGAAAACACACCCTGACTCACTTCAATAACGGCAGGACTAGCTGACTTAACTTTTTTCCTCGCTCCATGGAACGTTCCTCCCAGAAAAAAATCACACTTGGGGCAGTTCGGTGGCTTGGAGCGATTAAAATACTCTTCTAGACACCTTGGACACGAGCCACGACCACGGGCGCTCATAACGACAAAACACAAACTTAAACGCACCCAAATAACTACTAACGCACCCTAAAACTATTAAATAACAGATATACAAAAACTACAAAAACAGTCTGGTTAAACAGTCAAAAGAAACACCTCGCAAAAAGAAAAACTATTTCGCGAACCTCTGCGTTATCCACCCACAACAGCAACAACTGAGTTGAAACATGACGTAATCGACTAAATTCATTGGTTAACCACCCCGACCCACCGGAAGCAACATATTATCCAATCGCTGTCGACCTTGCAAACGGTGCACGCCAACAGCACGAAAGTGGACGTCAAAGTGAGGACATGTCAAAACAAAGAATGCATGGCCTTAAATCAGCCATTTCCCGTTGATATTGGTAAGTTTCCTAAGGTTATTTAACACAAACAATTAAAGGAGTAGTTGTAGAAAATGCAGTGGCTATCGGTACCTCATGATTGAGGTTCATTGGATATAGGAGGTGGGGGTGGGATAGTGTTAGAATGTGACAAGCTAAAATTTATAATGAAGTTACAATTAATTTATAAAATTAGAAGTTAGTGTGGACAACTGAAGTGCTGTGAAGTGAGTCGTGTAATTATAATTCTAATAATGATGAGAATAACACACTCCAGAGGGGAGCTTTCAGTTGACGATCAAATCCAAGTTCCTTTGTACAACATCACAAATTTATGTCTGGAAAGGTTGCTGGATACATGTAGTGAGTGAATTGTGTCCAGTTGTAGTATTATTACAGAAATAATTCTCTGGGTAAGCGTGCCAGTGTGCTGGCATATGATTTCATACATTCACTTGACACCTGAAATGACAAAGTTTGATCAGTTCTGTCAAAAAGGCATATACTACAAGTGCTGTATTAAGGCATAACATGCACATGGAGCCCTGATATAATTCATTGTAACGACTATGTTTTCCCTTAACAGGTCTTTTTAACGTCTGTGATAAAGTTCTGATTTCTCTGGATATAATGCTGGAATTTCGAGAGTTTTTCAGAAGAGGGCATCCCCTTAGCAATGTCATTGCTTCCAAATTATCTGTCCTTAGAATGAAGTGTAGGGAGGTTTGTATGAGTGTTATTAGATAATTACTAACAGTAGACCCTTTTGGGGCAAAACAAAAAGAAGAATGAGTGGTCCAGTTTCGAGTTCGCTATCACGACTGCTGAGTAGAAGGACTGAAAACACATTTGTACAGGGTTAACCTACATCTGAAGTGAATATATTGACAAATTCCAGCACCTTCCCACCAGTATTCGGGAATATTTTACTTTAAGTCTAGGCTAACCCTGTATGAATGCATTCTCAGTAATTTTATCAGCAGTCATGGTGAACTCGAAACTGGACTATTTCAGGGAACGTGAGAATTTTTTGTAAATAATTATTCACTTATACTGGTTTCACACTAAACCCTTCCTATAGTTGTAGTATGTACCAAAGTAAAATCAGGGTTAAAGCAACTAGCTGCGATCTTTTCTATGCATTTGATTGCAATTGTAATCTGCAAATTTTGTGAATATGTATGTCTGTTGTAATTCAATTTTATCCTTGATTCATTTTTTATTTTCTTATGTTAGTCTGTATGGTAATGTATGATAATTGGCCACGTTCTAAACGACTAAGGGCCTGGGAACGAGGTTTTAAAATTTATAGGTTGGAAAAAATTGTTTCCACTGCATGAACGATCATCTCAAAAATGGTCACCTAACCAACTTTGACACTTTTCAGTTGAATTGGAGCTGAAAAAAATGATTTCGAAATTGTGAAAATTAGAGACTTTGTATGGTTTGGAGGAACACACTTTCCAAAATAGAGACATTTCTATGGGATTTTTTAAATGCATGTTATCTGGCGGCTTTTCATCCAAACATACTCAAACTTGCTGAAACTGCTTAAAGATACCCTTGAGATACCCTTTCATGTAGGAATCGATTTAGTTCAATTACATTGATTTTCAATGAAATTTGGATTCGTTCCCAGGCCCTAGGCCTTACTCGTTTCGAACATGACCAATGGGTACAAGACAAGGGAGAATAAAAATTGAACCATAATTAATAATAATAGTCCAGCTGCTCGTGGTTGCAAAACGTTAATATTTAAACATTTCTGTGAATAAAAGAACACTTTAGAAATACACTGAGTCGATTACACTGCTTAATTGTAACAAATTTTTGTTACTGTGTTTACTAGGAGAACTCTCCAACTGACAACCAGCTTGCATATATTAAAGATCTCCTTTACAATGGTTTTTTCTGTTTTGAGATGATTTCTCTAAGAAGTTTGGATGATGTTGTTTGTGGTATATGTGGCATTTGCCCTGAAGTTTGCCTTGGTGATGGTAATGAGAAGAACTGCTGTTCTAATAGACAGGTATTTTACTTTTTGAGAATTAGTGTTTTCTTGTAAAGAAGAAAGTTGTTTCAATTGTCACTTTGGGAAATGGTTCAATAACTTGAATGCCATGGTGAATTCATTGATATTCGATGGTACTGCAAATCAGTTAACCTCAGCATTTCAAAGTTTAAAACACAGCTGCAGCCACTGTTGTTAATTTTAATTTACAATATGTTGCTGCTGTTGATACTTCATCTTGAATTGGTTGGTTTAGCCATTAATTATTTATTATTCAACAGTCCTTTCCCTATCTTTCTAACTATCAAGTGAAGCATATAGTGGAGATAGAAAAAGAAGGATTAGTTAAAAGTGTTTAATAATGTTTTGGTTATATTTATTACTGTTATTTTATCGGCCATACTATGCAAGTTTTGTTTGGAAATCATGCTTTGACTAGCCCAGGTATGTTCAGGTACACACCTTAAGACATCCAAAGTTTAAATTAGCTGCAGTACAGCTGTAGAATAAAACTTGATTCTGAGCAAGAGACAGAGAGCCAGTAATCCATTGAATTAAGATGAGTATACTGACAGGTAACCTGTTCCTTAAATAGGCAGGTCAATAATTTGTTGTGTATTCTTTTAATTTTGTCCAATTTTAGATTTACTACACCAAGAAAGACGAATCCAAAAAGGCCATGATTGGTCTTGATGAATTTATACACAAACTAAGATTGCGCTGGCTGGAACGTATTGTGTTCACCCGGATAACAAAATCATTTGCTGTGTCAATGGAAGAAATCCCTCCACTGGTTCCATCAGTATTATCTGCAGATACAGTTTTAAACACAGAATTTGAGAAAACAGTGTATATCTGGAATCTGGTTCTAAACCTAAAGGTTAATGTTTGGCTTACATGTATAATAATCCCCTTCCCATTTCCCTTGGAGTATCCAACCTTCTTTTTTCTTTTATTTTTTTTTTTTAATCATACAAGTGTATTTACTGGCAAAGTTGGCCCATGCATTGATTAGAAAGAAAAAAGTGCTCTGTAGTAGAAAGAACACGGTCATTCTTTTGTGAAAAACATAATAAAAGAAATTTTGTTATTATGAAGAGTACATGTAGACCAGTCTACATGCATGCACTGCGTTCATTATTTCAATATACTGTATGCTACACCTAACTGCAGCCACTACATTCAAATAATTTATTAATTGATATAAATTGTGACATATTTTAAGAGATTTAATTTTTCATTCCAGGGGACCCAGCGATTTTGCATAAAATGGTTGTGGATGGTACCATTAACATGGAAAGCCTTCAGGATCTGCCACATGAGAAATTGGTTGGAGCATGTTTCTCCTGCAACATTCCTACATCAGGAAAGTCAAAGGTACTAGTAATCACACTCTTACGTGAGGAATTGAATGTTGTTATTGGAAGTGGTAGTAAGACCCAACTTTGATATCATCTTTATCTGTTAGAGCAATGGAAGTACATGTGCTGCTCATTGGTTATCTTTATTAACGTGTACATTACACATGCTTTACTTTGTTATTCAACATATCTTAATACTATCCAAATATGGCCATGTTGCACTCGATATACATCGCACACACTTGACAGATATACTGCGGTATACATAATTTTGTGTGTTGGAGAGAAAAATGATGTTTTTTTCCTTTTCTTTCCTGCAATAAACTCAGTAACTTGTGCTTTGTTGTCATTGTGTTGAATAATAGAACAATTAACCAGCTCAATCTTGTGGAATATGTGTACAATTTTGCTGTATAATTGCAAAGTATATATAAGTGATTCACTTTAAGTTTAACAGTGCGCAAGTGTTCTTAACAGACCGCAGCATTACTACACTTTTTTTACAAAATGCCGCACTGAAATTTCATAAAGGGGCCCTCAGGGCACTAAGGAGCTAATCAAGCTGCAAGAATCACTCTTAAAGGTAACTGTACATGTTGCTAGAGGAAGTTGTAAAATCAGTCAAGAATTATTCCAATTTTGGAAAAGCGTAGAAAACTTATGATTCATACTTGAAACAGGGCTTATGATTGGCTGGTCTGTGAGCGGCACTGTGATAAACCAAAGAAATTCAAACAAAGAGGAGGAGAAACCAAAGCAAGCAAGAGTAAATTAATTAACAAATTGTCCCTTTCTGTCTCTTAAATGGTGCACTCTTTTTTTTTTTTCTTTATGGGCCTTTGGGCCCCAATATGGAAAATTCTGGTGAGACCACTGAGTACACATACATGTAGCTTTCCTTTTTGTTTGTATAATTGCTAATAAGTGGACTTAGCAAATGATTGTTACAATAACAATGAACCTCTCTCTCCTCTCTCTCTCAGCAATTTTTGTGTGGACTGCTTCAAGGATTATATGCATCGATTTTGGTAGGAAATTGCCCATGCCATAGTTTTGGTAAACTACCTGGACACACTGGAGGGTTTTATCATTTTGTATGCCGTCATGGGGTAGGTGCAAAGGACATAATGCCTGTTTCACTTGTCTGTTTATTGGATTTCATATTTAGATTTCAGTGTTCCAATTTCAACCCATTGGTCTGTAACACCTATGGTGGGCATCGCAGCTGCGATGACTTGTTGGCCATTGGCAACAATGTTACTGTCATGAAAATGTTATTGTTAACCATGGCTCTCATACACAGCCTTTCTTTGGGTCATTAAACAATTTATCAGGACACAATGCTCCTCTCCATGAATTTGAGGGGAGGAGCATTGCGTGATAACCCAAAGAATGGCTAAGTAGGAGAGAAAAGAATGAGAAAAATATCTTTACACTCATTTCCCACCAACATTGACATACAACATAATGTAATTATGTGTACCTATAAAACGAATACTACTTCTCGATAAATAACAGATCTTGATGCTTTATTGAAATTCAAAGTAGACATTTAAGCCCCAGTTTGGTGTTTTGTTTCCTGGGGTTCAGTTTAGTTGATCTCTGCCTAATCACCTTAGATAAATAATCATTTTAATTTGTTTCTTTGACGTCTCTTTTCTTTTCAGAGCACGGTGGCATCAAAATTTCTTTCCCTGACAGAATCTGTAAGGGATGCTGCTGATCTTTATCTCTCTCTAAAACATCACCCTGTTGTCTTCATTAATGATACTCCATGTGGGTTTGTCCGCCACTTGGAATGTCGTGTTCCCATTATCGCGCAGGAGTTGTGGGGTTCCACATCTGGATGCTTTGAGACACCAGTACTAGAAAAGGACCCATTGGGAGTAAGTACCCTCTATGTAAACAGTTAAGATTGTTATAACTACCATGCAGTTCCTGTGGTGAAACAAAGGCCCTTTCACAGTCATATTTTGTTTCAGTTGCTAATATGAATGTTTGATTTTTGTAGAACCAGAATTTCCCCTGCATTGTTCCTTTGGAATATTGTGATGGAAGCAGCATAAGGAAGGAGGGTGAAACAGAAAGTAACAGTAGGTCACACCCTCTTGTAGACACCAGAAGGCATTTTGTGCTTGGTGATCGGTTCCATGCTGCGACAGATCCACACAAGTCCCATCTGTGTAAATATCATGACCTTGATTTGTGTGTTCAAGCAAATACTCTTAAAACAAGTATCCAGGAATCCCAGAACAACCGTAAAAATCAAAGGAGGCTGAGGAGTTCCACGATTCAAAACTTTGAAACACATGTTACTTTCAACTATTTAATGGACTTCTACCAAAACGAGGAAGTGGTTGACAGACAGAGGAAAATAATGGAGCAACATTTGTCCAAGGGACAACATATATGCAGGGACGAATTTTTAAGGTTTAAAATAGTATCTGTTGCAAGTAGTTAGTAAGAGTAAATGGTAAATGAGTAAATAAGAAATGTAAGGATAACTACATGTAATGTAGCTTTTTTCCATTTTTCTACTGGCTTCTACAGTCATGGGCAAAAATAGTTGCTCCTGCAAAAAACTTTTCCAATAAATGTGAGAGTTTTCCAGTCTCTAATTCTCAGTGTATTTCAACAAGGCTATCAACAAAAAAAGATGTTTTTTTTTTATTTTACGGAAAGACACTCATCTGATAGGAAGCATTTGTTTTGCTCAAACATGTTGACACTTTTGTCGATGATTGTAGTTATTGGTTGTGCTTACACGTATGTAAAATTGACAGCAAAGCAAAAGGCTCCAAAAATAGAAGATTTTGGCTGCCAGGCACTTAACCATACAAGAACATTAAATACTCAAACACAGCAGTTTTTCCAAAATGATTTATTTGATATTAATACGTATACAAATAGCTTGCACAGTCATGAAGTTTAATACACCATTGACCTTTTCATTAACAGTATAAGCAACGACAACCATTTTAAGAGCACAAGGATGAATACACTGTTTAATGATCCGAGGCTAAATTCAGTAATGACAGTTGGTTAGTGCAACATAGTACTGTCATTGGATCTTGGTTTATACTCATTTTCTTGTAATTTATAACTTTTCAGTCAATCTCTGAGAGGAACACAGGGGTTTCATTAGAAGCCAGCAACCGGCCAACAAAAGTGGCCTACTTCATCAGAATTTCCCTCTCACCACCACCTACCTTGTCTCATTTTCACTCAAATGATTGAAAAAAAATCATCAGATCACTGTCTAGTTTGGGCCTGTCTATATGGTCTTGAGTACCCAAGACCACCCTCCTCCCTGAGACAACCTTCTTGAGCATTTATATGAGGATTGAGTGACCCGGAGACAAAGTTGACCCTACTTAGTTATTCATGATGTGCCCTAATTTGACAAATCTTTATTTGCCATTTTTTCTTTATATTTGGTTGCTCTTTGATTGAATATTGTCAATATTGAATCAAAATTTTCTTTCGTATGTTATTGTTGCTGCCACTTCTTTTCATAAAAGCAAACACAAAGCCGACCCCAATTTTAAAGTTTGTAACATGCCACAGCATAACCTTTGTACTTAGCTACAGATTTAAGTTTCTTCCTCGTTCAATCTGATCACTTTTGGTAATGTTTGCTTTTCAAATTTAATTCCTTTAAATAAAATATGTACCCGTTTTCAACCCAAGAATTGGACTGAAATATCTTTTTCCACATACATGCAGATTTAATTTTGGGCTGTCTTTTCCTGGGCAGTAGAGACAAAGTGTTTACATGAGAAAAAGTTGTCCCGCTTGCCAGGGTTACCCTGACCACCAAGGCGAGACAAATTGCCTACCCGAGTTGTCTTGCCCATCTTATGTAAACGTTCATATAACTTTTCAAAGAAATAAGTGTGAAAAAAGTTCACCCTGGGTAACTTGGGGGAGGGTTGTTTTGGTTACCTGAGACCATATAAACAGGCCCTTAGTTAGCTCAGATGGCTATTGCAAAACCTGAAACACCTGGGAAGAAAAATTTTGACTTTTGCAATATATCATTATAATTGTTAATATTCAAAAAATAATCCTAATGTACTTGATAATACATGTATATAATAATGTTCTTGTTATTTTGTGAGTATCTAGAGGCATTAATGCATGGAAGCAGTTTTCTCCAGTGTCCAAGTAGGATCTGGGAAAAATGTCCTTTTGGCAGTTCGATTCATTTTATTTTATTTCTGTTATATATCTGTGGCATTTCATTATGTGGTTTTACTTCTTGTACATTTCAATTTTACTTTCACAAGGTTTTCATTTGCTGCAAGTTGTACACTTCCAAGTATCTTGTTTTTTTGGAGTAGCCTTTAACGGTGTGCACAACCTATAACATAAGCAAAATGGAAATGAACATGTAACTATTGATAAAGGAACTGGGACTGGTAAAAACAAAAAGTACAGGACTTAAAAACAAGTGAAAACAGAGATGAAAGAAAAGGGAGGGGAAAATGAGAGAAACAAGAGAACAATGAGTCGGATATGAAAAGCCACACACATCACTTGATCATTTTATAAAGGAGGCTGTTCATAGCTCAAGCTCTTGGGAATGTGTAAGGGAGAGGCACTGTTTCCATCTGCCTTAAGATCATCATCAACACTATTATTATTGTTATTACTGTTATTATTATTATTATTATTATTATTATTAGAGCACTTTTCAAATGAGTGTCGTAAAACAAAAACCAAAGCAATTGAAGGGTTGAAAGCAAAACTGTCGTATGTGATGGTCTGTGTGAACGTACTTTACGTTTTGCTTCTCATTGGTTGAGAAAGTGGCGCAAGTTTTCTTAGCCAATCACAGAGCGAAGCAATGTAAAAACAAAGCAAAACCATAGTTACTTTCGACACTCAATTGAAAACCGCTCTATTATTAAATGGTTATTATTATTATTGTTATTATTATTATTGTTATTATTATTATCATTATAACTACATGACCAGAAAGGAGGTCATAAAAACTATATTTATACAACATGGATAATTCGGTGGCTTTAAGAAATTCCATTAAAAAAATTGTAAAAAAATAAAAAAATTGTTTTGACTTACACATGGAACCACCTTTGACATTTGTCGCAGCTCACCCAGGATACTTCTTTGGACCGTCTCCCTTTCTTATTTGGAGGGCTTTCCTGTTTGCACTCTTGGCAGACATCTATTGTGCAAAAATTCATTATTAGTTCATTTAGTAATCTATTGTGAAAAAATATGTGAACATTGGCTTTTGTCCTTAATGGTCGTCTATTTGCAGGTAACCAAAAAGGCAATTACCTGCTTGGACTTATTAATATCTAATTTTCTTATCTGATCTTGTGTGCCTCCCCATTGGATATGATAGACCTGTGTAATTATTGTTCTCTATTCATACCAAAAAGGATAGGTCAATAATATAAGACCCAAGGGCTTTAAATTACAAGAACATTAATTATAGTTTGTGCTGTAAATGGTCGTGGTGATTCAGTGTCACATACCTGCATCAGCTTCTGTGTTTTTTTCTGCCTGCTTTCTCTTGAGCACCCCTACAGAACCATCAGCACAATCAAATAATGCTCTCCTGGCTTGGGGAACCTCATCTGTAACAATAATGACTACAAATGTGAGATCAAGTGCAGCTTTGGAATTTGAGCTAATTAAATTATTTGTTACTGAACTACCACATTCCCATTCAATAAATACTGTCAGTGTGGAATAAGATTAAATGTAATACAATAAGTAAATAAACCTGACACACACCAATTTGATTTGAGAACTCAAATCTGTACTGAATCCCCTACTTATAAGAATTACAATTAACTCGAAATCATTCTTCTCAAGGAATTGTAAGTATATCTCCATGACTTGAAAATTTTTGAAACTTTATTTTATTGATAATGCTCAAATTCTACTGTTTATTTGGCTTGTACCATCAGTGAGGGAAAGTTATGACAAATACAGTCTGTTTTAATTGCATGATCAGTGACAGTCATACAGTGACAATGCTTTCCCAGCTATTCTTCAATTAATATTCAAACCGTGTCAAAAACACTGTTTATAAATACCCGATTGAGTCCTTCTGTTTCTAGGAGTCACCTCTTCCAAAGCAGATTCACTACACCCAACTGTAACAACAATAAACAAAACCACGGTGAGAAATTTTAAACTAAAATATTGGATAAATTCTTGTACATCGTTGTGTATTAATATAGAAAAACAACAGCACGGATACCTGATGGTACAGTTGCTGCCCTTGTTGTTACCACTGCTGCTGCACATGTTGTTCTTGATGTTGTCACAGCTGAAAAGAAAAGAAGTTAACCCTCTAGTCAAGTTTCATAATAATCTAAAACATTTTAACATGAAAGCACACCATGCCTTTGTACAGTGTAAAATAAATTTTCAGAAAAACAACAAACAAGTTGTATAATATACCTGGCTGATTTACAATGGCTGCTGTTGTTGTTGATGTTGTGTCAGCTGAAAACAAAAAGTACACTACAGTTTGCTGTTAAACTCACAAAACCGTCAACACTAAGAATTATTTCAAGAATGTATTTGTTGTTTTTCAACCAGTCAGATGTGATGAAACTGCAAGAACAAACCACTAATTATGAAAGAGTTAGTGGATTAGCCATCGTGTATCTTGGTTTTATTTTCCAAGCCAATAGGCATTCCAGATATAATTGTCAGTAGTGTTCAAGATTTGCTGAATTTCACAGTAATTGTATAACATCCAAAACACGTTATGCATTTGCATAGGAGGGTTGGTCAATGTTTTCTCGAAATCTAAGCAAAAAAAGCACACCACACCAAAATAGCCTATACAAAAAGGCACCCAAAATGTCACATACAATAGTTTTAACCTGATTGACAGATTTTTTGATTGTTATAATTATGTCATTGTGGGCTGTGCACAGAAATGTCTTGCAGGCCTATAATCATTTGCATTTTTACCTGTGCCTTAAAGGCACAAGTATAGAATAGCCCTGCAATCTAATTCTTTTCCAATCTCTGCAGGCATTCCAAACTCTATTAGTATTTCATTAGGGGTGGTAGTGAAGATAAGAAAGAATTTCTCTTCTTACCCTGACCAACCCCATGGCTAACTTTGGAATAATCTTAATTAGTTAGTGCATAACTGTGGTTAGAAAGCCAGACAGAAAAGTGTATTTAGTTGGCTAAAACATTTAAGCTGAACTTTGGACTTCAAATGGATTTCAACACCACAGAAAATGCCACAGTACTGCACAGTAAATGTTCTTTTCACATATTGATTTCCTTTTAACCACCATGTAAATTCTTTGTAAATGCTGTAATTAGCCATGGATGAGTACTCTTCTAACATTTTAATCCCCAAGAGAGATCTTATTACCAAATCTTTGCCCCTTTCCCCTCACCCCCCCCCCCTCTCCCCCTAACAAAAACAAATAAATATCTTGTGCATAGGTATTGTGTAGTTCCAGGAAAAATCCATACCCACACCCTTTGATGCTAATTCACTTAATTTTCCTGTTGTGCAATGTACCTGTCAAAGTTTCTTCCTGTGCTGTTTTGGACTGCTAAGCCTTCAATTTTCCTTTTTCAATTCGGCGCCCAGCCTTCAAACCCTTGAAGGACGGAACAAGGAGTAAAACATTGCTGGGTGATTATGGGATATGATGGCAGTGAGTGACTACATTTCCATAGATGCAGGGTATTTAGTTTTCTTAATATCAATAACTACTGAAATAGTGATTTAGCAATCACAATCAAAAACTTATATTTACAAACTGCATATATATTAACATCTCGAGGCTAAGGTGTTTTGCAATCTTCGTTGTATGTTTTATGACCAATGCAATTTTCTGGCAGGCCACAGCCCCATGAACCTGTGCAAGCACCAAATGCAAGAGCCTCAAGGGGCCCTTGGTTTTGTTCCCCCTCTTCCAACAAAAAACGGTTGTTGCATTTTGCTAGATTTAGACCACAAAAGCTTTATACATTTTTGTATTTAATATAAATTTCAAAACTCAACTCCAACAACAATATTGTAATGTGCACAAACTAGGAATTAACATGCGCAAGACTCAATTCAAATTTACAGCTCCAGGTTCAAAATTTCACTGCTGTTAAATTACAATGCCAGGGAGATCAATGGACCAGATACCAGCTGATAAATACATGTCTATAGAATGCAGTATTGATTTGCATTTGAATGTTTTATCATTGTTTATAGGACCTTCTGACAACAAGCTACACAACACTTTCTTCTTTGATTCATGACTGCATGCTTACCTCTTGGAACACTTTCTGGCGTTGTGGAGTCAGAACAGAATACCGTAAACTTGACATGGGTGACATTTCCTGTCAAAAATAATTCATATACTACATTGAAAAAACTTAAAAATATATATATGACACCAGAGCGAAATACAAATTTACCATAGTTATCCACCCAATGCAGAACTATAAAAATTGTGTAATGTTACACATTACCTCCCTAACACCAGGGAAAGCAACATCATCACCATCATCATCTGATTCACTGTCTGCTGAAAGTACAAATTCTTTTAAATTTATAAACATTTGAGAGTGCAATCATGGCTGTTAATTTTTGCAGCTAATACAAATTAAATCAATAACTGATTATAACATTTAAAATGAAATAATCTGACAAGTTCCAACATGTAGGTTTGTAGTGTTAGAAATTATTAATAAACAATTTTCTCTCATGATTTATCTTTTAATAACAAATCTGCAATTTGTTTATCAATATCAATTAATTACCTCTATCAAATTCTTTTAACTTTTCCACACAATCCATTATCTCCTTTATGGTTTCTTCACTCAGGGTTTCGCCTGTTTGTGGCATTGTACTCATTCAGTGTTTCTTGGTCAGCTGGTTCTGTTACGTTGTTTCTCAACCCACAAGCTACAAACAGCATCAAACAATGTTTAAAATTATATGTTAAGGAAAGGTTTGTGTCAGCTCTACTAATAAATTAAAAGTGGACAGCCAGCTAGTTTAGTTACAAAAGGTGGAAATTACTGAATACTTGCCTATTTCAATCTGGTTGATTAGTCGGCTGCTGAGACAAGTCTTGGGAATTTTATACCCTTTGATGTTCCTTGACTTGTCAGTTTTTCGACGCACATCTTGGGCGGTGGCTGTTCCATCAACAGCAAATAGTATTGTGGATGTCTTTGCCTTTTGCGGTCAGTAACTTTCTGTATTTCATCAGGAATTTCCTTTAGTTGAAAATTTAAGAAATGAAGAATTCAACCCAATGAAACTTAACACATAATTTAAGTGAATAATATTTAGAGAATCCCTTCAAAATGTTCTGACCAAAGAGTATCCAGGACACTTCCCTAAAATACATATTTGCCTCACCATTTTTATTAATAAACATCTGTACAGGCCAGGAGACGACAAGTTTTCAATTCCCTAAATAAAAATATATAATTATATAACACACCGCTCCAAAAATTCTGAGCAAGACACTGACGAGATTCAAGCCATAAAATATATAGCTGATAAGCCAGACAGAACGGTCAGCCAGATGATCAGCCTGACAGGAGCAATAAAAATTTAGCGATAAATGAACGAGAGTTGAGCAAGACATTTGTGTGGCCTTAATCACATTTAGACGAAAATCAGTCTCACTTGATCACGATAGATTCTAGTCATATTATCGCTTGGAACAATTAGAACGACAAATGTCTTGGAAAACTACTCTAGCAGGACAAATATAGTGTGAAACAATTAGAACGACAAATGTCTTGGAAAACTACTCTAGCAGGACAAATATAGTGTCTCACTTTGTCTCGTTCAATTCACGCTGCAAACATGACTTTATGGCCAGAATCAAGCTGGATTCTCGCTGTGTCAGGCTATAAATTTTTGTGTGTGTACTGATAAGCCTTAATTTATGATATGCAATACAATGGCTACATGCATGCACAATTAAATGGAGTTAAATACAATTTAACCTAGGCATACCATGGCATGGCGTTAGCGTTTGCAAGTATATTGTGGGTTGCCAGCAGCCTTGTAGCCTTCTCGCTTATGTCTGATGTTTTCAGACAGTCCAGTGGTCAGTGGTGGTTCCGTCCTATTTTATACGTGCATCTTTTGCACATGCTTGCAGTTTTACCTTGCTCTGCATACGGGGTGTTGTAACTCATGTGTTTTCGAGTATTTCCCCTCCCTTTTGTGTTATTATTATTATTTATATTATTATTACTATTATTTTGTTATGATGATTTATCTTTTTTTCTACCTAACTCCTAGTTCAGTGTGATGGGTGCTTGGTTTGCGGCTGGGTGTGGCGGGCGGGGCTCGCAGCTGGGTTGCTGGTAGGGCAGGCTTATGGGGTGTTCTACTGACCTGTATGGGGTTGGCGGTACTAGACCCCAGGTCCTTGAGCACCCAACCTCCACTTACAGGCATTAACGCCTTTTATGTTTCACAACAAGCCCATGTGTGACTATGACTTCATTACATAACAATAGTCTTCAAAACTTCTTTGGCAGAGCCTTAAAAGTTGGTCCAATATCGAATTTCCTTCAAACTCCTAAAACTTAATTATCAACTTCAGAACTATTCATGATCACTCACCACACTCTTAAGACTTGTAAAGGTTGACATTTCCCTAGATGGGATAGCTATTGCTGGAACAAAGTTTCCTCCAACCGAAACACTTACAGTTGGATTCAGCCAAGTTAAAACCTGAAATTTTTTCAAAGAGTTCACACTTAATGTAATGGGAAGAATTATCATCAGTGGGTAATTTAAAACTATAAGTAAATTGAAATGGTTCTGCAATTAGGGCCCCTGCTAAGATTCCTCTGGATATTATCATTATTAACTTTTGAATAGCTTCTACATAAAGTCAACACAGCTGTTAAAGTTCCTGCATAACTGATTAATATATTTTAAACATTATAACCTTTGATATGTGTGAGAAGTTTTAATATCTAGCCATTTTTCATCAAAAGTGCCCTCTAAATTTTTCACAGGGGGTCACTGTAAAAGCCCATTTCTAGCAAAACCTTGAAAGCAGTCTTGTTCCCATGCAGAGCCCAAATACCCTTATCCAGCGCAAATAGAAACAAGACCTTTGGGATAAAGTGTTTCAGGTCACACTCTGACTGGCTAAAAATCTGAGCATTCTATTGTTTAATACCAAAATTATGGCAATGGTGTTCCCCAGTGGTCCTCTTTTTGTTGTTGTTGCTGGCCACTACAAGAGCAGTCATGTCGGTCATCGTCATTTCATTTCCTTCATGTTGCCTTTTCAGGGCCATGCTGCCTGTCGGAATGCACCCTAACAGGGCCTCAAAAAATGTCCTTGATTTGGTTTCATAAGTGAAATGTACATTGATTTGAATTTTTAAGGAATATATCTCAGCTTTGCCCACCTTGCAACTTAGAATAAATATTATTGTCTCTACATAACATACACTTAAAGTGCACCTCACCCAAAAATATATTTTCGTTAAAATAAATCTTTGCACCTGTTTGAAAGGCATCACACCTTTTTAAATAAATTCTTGACTATTTTTTGTCCTAGCTAATATAAAAATGAACTAAGCATCATTTGATCCAAGACAGAGTCAGAAGGGGCGTGGGTTTATTCCTTTAACATTTTAATTGTGATGCAAAACAGTTTGTGAGATTTATTAAAAGGCGCAATGTGTTTCAAACAGATGCAACAATATTAATAGTGTCACGAAAAACATTTTGGGGTTAGATGCATTTTTAAGTGACAATTAATGCATATTATACTTTCAACTTACTGGTTGAGGTGACTTCAATTTCCCAACAAGTTCCTCCTCTAGCCTCTGCCAAAAGGAGTGCTCCTGAAGCTTCCTTTCCATTGCAGAACTAGCAAGCAACTTAAGGGCATCGACAACATTGGGCTTTACACCAGCTACTTGATGGAACTAGAGTGTCAAATATACATGGACTGGATTACTTAACAAATAAAAAAGCCTTAATTGTGCTTTGTTCTGTTATAACGCACGTGAGGAAGTGATGAGTGCACGAAAGAAGTAGGAAAAAGCACGAAAGAAGTAAGAAAAAGCACAAGCCCCAGGCAAATGCTTCTAACTACTTCTTGAGTGCTCTCATCCTGAGTGCCTTATAACAGAACAAAGCCTGGTTAAGGCTTCTTTATTTGTTTTCTAGATATAGTTTGTCCCACATTTGTAAATAAACTCATTTCAATTTGTGAGAAAAGCTTGCACGCGCAGAATGGCATCATTGATCGTAGTCATATGTTGTGTCAACACCTTCTCTTTTTGCAAAAATTCTTTTTAGCAGGCAGCCAAAACCATTCAGTTAAAACAAGCAGCACTTAGAATTTGTGTCATAAGTTCTAAGGAATGACTGCACTATTTTAATCGAGAAGTTAAGTTTTTTGAATTTTGAAAATTGCCAAATTTGTTACGATTTTGAAACTGCATGCATGCGTCAGCTGCGTGTTTTAGTTTAATTTTTTTTTTGCTGCATGTTTTATACTCACGAAAGGTATGCTCGATTTCAATGAAAAGATGTGTGGGTTGTATTTCTATCATCTGGTAAAATAACAACCCATTCTTAAACTCTCGAGCTCAGAAACAAACTATATATAAACGAAGACTTTCTTATCTACATACATGTAACCATGTCACCATTTTGATGTTATTTTGAGTAAAATAATTAATGTTTATTTTTAGTTTGCAACCAATAATAGAAAACAAATAAATGTACATACAACTATAAATGTGTAAATCAATTGGGCTGCTCCCTTGTGCCACCTTGTTTGTTGCCCAGGGACCAGATGACTTAATGCACCTCTCAGTTTGTCCAGTAGGGCAACCTTCCGCTGCTCGGAGTTCAGCCATCTTGGCATTAAAAGAATGTTCCATGCCACAAGAAATCCCTGAATAGTGATTAAAAAAGGGTGACCACCAGTAGACTGATTAGAAATGAAAAATGGAAATAAATTTAACTACTGACTCCTGAAATTTTAACAAGTTTTATTTTACAACTCCAATGAAAGAACAAATTACTTCATAATAATTTGATTGACCTCTCCTTGTTTATTTGCATTTAAGATTATTTTAAATGTTATTACTGACAGAAGATATCTATCATGATCACATATTGCTTCAGTTGTGATTAATTATATTCTTGGTTTTCAGTCATGCAAGTAAAAAAATAAAATCATCAACCAGTCAATAGATAAAGTCAAGAAATTGAGATATTGTAGAATAGTAATAAATAAACAACATGCTAAAGTCTCAGGGCTGTGCGGTATCCCGTACTCGAGTTATTCCGCAAAATGTACCACTCAAAATTATAGAGTTTAGTATGGAAACGCCATGTTAGTGTCCCTCTGAGGGGCACAAATATGGTGGCTGGAAAAGAGTGAAAACATCTGGAATTTATTTCTGCTATCTCAAAGGCTTTCTTCTCTGTTTTGACCTTGCAAACATTCACATAGACACTTCTCTTGTCATGTTGGCTTTTCAGACCAAAAAAAACACCCAGGGAATCGATGTTTTCATGTACATGATTATAATGCTTGTGAGCAGACATGTTTATGTCACACACTGTATTAAAATCTAAAATTCAAATTGCTCTATTTTCAAAACAAAGCAAGCTACCGAGCTGAAAACATGCAAGCAGATACATTTCTAAAACGTCTTTTATGTGGCAAAGCTAAAAATGCAAAAGTCTGTTTAATTTGGAATTTTAGTTTTTTATGACATCATGTGAAAACCAAGAATTAAATGTAAATTACAACAATAAAGTACTGATGAAGACATACTTTGTGCGTTGTGACAAGTTCCTTAAGAGAGTTCTGTAATAGTTCTTCATTCTCCCTGTTAAAATTTGGGTCCTTGACATAGTCCAAACGCAGAATTCTGCCATGTACCCTGAATTAAGAACAAGCAGAGAAAATATTTAAATTACAGTCTTGAACAGACTTGTAAGTTCATTGTTGGCATTTTTTCTGGTTTATGAAAGGCATTTACTGGCAGATTTTGACTCTTTTAAACCAATGCAAGAATTATTATAGGACCAATATATATTACTAGAACTATTGGATGTCTTCCTCCAAAATATATACCCTGACCAAAACTATGAATACTCTTACTACTTACTGGATAGAATTATTAGATGGCTAGAATTGATTTTAATTTTTTTTCAAGTTGATTGTATGAAATGTAAATTTCTATGTCCCCTGAAACCATTTGAAATAATTAAAGCCGTGCCTGTCACTATCAATGTTGGATTTACGCCTGGATTCTAGCAAAAAGATTACCTACTACACTCCGAAGAGTTGGTACTGATCAGTACACTACCCTTTGGAGTTACCAGACCACTCTTAAGCGAACCCTGCGGTAATCCACTTTGAATTTGTAGAAGAAACTCCGAAAGGGAACTGGTCAAAATGGGGTCATCAAGGAAACATGTCAGAGTTGTACTCTGTAAGGCACCCATCAATACTTTTCTGAAAAAAATGAAGAAAAGGTCAACATTAGCAAAAGAAAGATCCAGCTCTCAATTTCAGAACAAGAAAATAGTTCATGGCCTTTGAACTCTTTGATACAACCATAATATAAAGAACTAATCTAAACACAATTAAAGTAATTGTGACGTGGCTTTATAATATTAATATCTGGATGTCACTAGATGAACTTGTCCTTTCAAGATCCATTGAATTTTTCAAAATGTCTGTTCCTCTTGAACAGGATGTGAATTAGATGTAATCAATACTAAGTGTATAAAGCCGTATATACGGCGTTACTGACCAAGCATGAGGTCAAGATGGCAGGAAATTGGCCAAGTTCTTTTTAATATCCAATATCTCGCCATCCTGACCAAAAAAGCTTGGCCAATAAAGGATTTATTATATGACTAAGGAGGCTATAACAAGACAGTAAAATGCAGGATGCACGGACTATTCCGAGTGGTCAAGATGGTTCCATCTTGACCTAGTGGGCAGCCAATCACAACAGGAGAATTGATTCATCTTGACTGCAGAATTAAGAGTCCTCATATAACGAGGTATGTTGAATTTTCTTTACTATATCTGTATTTCAAAAACCTCAATAAACAAACTATTAATTTTGTACACAGGTTCTGCTATAATTAGTGCAAGACAAAAACTCTAGTATATCTGAGTTACCAGTAATTTTATTTCATAAAAAAATATTTCAATACAGAGAGGAACATATAGTTTGGAGCCACGATAAATCAGTATTGGATAGGTCAGGATGTTACAAACATCAACAATATTAGTCATTCAAACTTACAGAGATGTGCCACTGACGTTCTGGTCACCACCTGAGCACAAGAGAGGGTGGGACCTACGATCAACTCCCTGGCCTTTTGCAAGCAGTGATAATGTCAGACTTTTACCAACATTCCTGTCTGAGGAGTATAATACTCCTATACAACTTTCATCTAAACAAGAAATGAACATACAAATTATTGATAATGATTTATTGATACTTGGTAATTTTAGACATTCATACCCAAATGCAAGATATTTAATTGAGCTCCTCTTACCTGAGAAATCTGCACCCAGTTTCGTCAAGACTGCCTTAATCCCACTGCAAATCACAAAAGAAGTTGCCAACTGGAATGCAGTGGCGTTAGCACCAAAGTGCATGGACAGGTCCAAAACCTTGAAGTTCAGAAACACAAGGGAATTAAATAAATTTATGTTATCAGTATCAACAATCAATAGAAAACCAAATGACTGATCCAATACAATCAATTTTTTTACAGAACATGATGATGCATGCAATTATAATTACTTATCTGGGGATGGTGGGGATGACTTATGTCTCTCATCTCTGCCCATTGAGTAACATCATTTTACGTTAAAGACAAAATAGTGTGCATGTATTTTCTGAACCTTAAAGAGCACTGAGGAGCTCCTAATTTATCTGAGCTTATTAATACACAATGGGAAGTTTATTACATAATTATGGACATATTTCAAAGAAGCAATAAGTTAAACTTATTTTAGTCTGTCAATATGAGTAGTGCAGTAAAAAATAACAAATAAATAAAACCTATTTATACCTTTTGGCTACTGTCTTCAACAGAGATCGGTCTAGAAGATGGCCAGCTAAGCCTGTTCCGAAGCTGGCCAGAGCAGAGTCAGATAAGAAGTATTGATGGTGAGAGGGTGATAGTATCACCCCATCCTTAACATGAAGCTGTCACATACAAAAAAACACATCAGTAAACCCGTCTACTGTTTGCCCCTAGGGGGCTTGGAAAGGGAGATTCAGCCTGGGCACTCAAAACCCTGACACCCTGACACTCATAACTTAACTAAGGCATAAACACCAAATCATACCCTGTTCAAGACTGGAATGAAATAATATGATACCCTAGCTTCTTACAGTACTTTCATGTATTAATCAGTTGTATTGTAGACAGTCATTTGAAAGTCTATCGCAAATAAATAGCGACAAAAAAAATTACCACTTATCTTTCTTGTAGTGGTTATAATAAGCTGCAAAGTCAAAGGAACTAGCCCACAAAAGACTGGTGGCTGATGGCCAGGTTTCTATAAACAAACCTGTTTTAGCCATAGAAAACACCCTGAAAACCATACCTTGTTGGGCTACACTTTCCCGATAAGGCCATGCAAGGGAGTGCCCTTGTTGGGCTACACTTTCCCGATAAGGCCATGCAAGGGAGTGTGCCCCCCCCCCCCCTCCCCAGAATGTTCCACTCACTTATTTTTCTTTGAAAATATGAATATTTGTGTGTAGCCAGTGAGAGAAAATGGAATCAGAATTTTAATACACAACATTCTAGTTCCTTTCACAGGTCAACAAAAAACATTTCAGCCCGTGTTAACTAATCTCCTCAAATTTGTCTATGCAGAAACTTACATCACTAGCAAGGATCCAGTAGGTTCCTTTCTGGAAGCCTAAATGATTTGAGTGGAAAAACACCCTTCCTTCGGGGTTGGAACTTGCGTCTTCCTTTAAGGAAGAGTAGTAGTCGGCGAGAATATTGGCCACAACATTTCCAGTGAGGTTGAACGTTCCACTGCCAAACCGTCTTCTCAGTTGCTCGAGAAAGCGCTGGCGCGAGTCAAATGCGCTGGCTGACAAAACCACAGTCCTATGGGTACAAAAAATTCAATTAGCGAGTCTGTCACAAAATACAATATTTTTATTGGTAAGATAAGGAATCAAGCGTACAACCACCATGAACATAACACTCGCGAACTAATAAAAGAGCGAAAGCACAAAAGCGCTTATTTCACCGTGAAAACGGGCTCAACGTAACCATAAGAAAGAACGCAAGGATCTATTTTCCGTTTCCTTGTGCGTTTGTGCTCGCGAAAACCAGGTGGGTCACCCCAGGGCTTTCTCGGCCGTGAATGCTCCATGTGACCTTTTGACCTTTGATCTTTTGAATATTTGTGAAATTGCGACAGTTCCAAATCGATGGTGAGACATTTGAGGCGGCTGTATTCGAAGGCGAGCGTTTCACGCAAATATCCACCCCTAGAGAGTGTAATTTTTCAGAGAAGGCAATTTTGCACTCGTTTATTAAAAATATGTCACATCTCACTTGCTTACCTAGTCTCTAGGATGCCCCTGACGAAGGCAGAACACGATGCCACCCAGTGACCTTCCCGTTCTTGTGCATCGGTCTCTTCGTCGAACACCAACTCCCCCAAAAGTTTTAATGAAAAATCCCCAAATTCCTGTCGATCATGGGGATACATGATGTAGGTTTTTCCATTTTCGATGGCAAATTTGGGTCGTGGTGGCTATAAAAGGTAAAAAAGGAACGAATTGGTGCAAGTAACTGGTATACACTAAACCCAGCCTATGAAGATTTCGAACATGTCTTGTTTCATACGTACATGCAGAAAACTAGCTAAGGTTATGAAAATGAGAAATCAATTATTCTTACCCTGGCACTCTTTTTAGACTGTTCTGCTTTGCTGCTCGAGTGGTTCATTTTCACCTATACTGTGAGAGAATCCCGAGAGATACCTTGGACAGCAGTGCAAAGCTAGGGCTCTGGCTGGACAATGACCTCTCAGTTGTGATCCTGAGAGAATGTCGGCGGAAGATAAAAAAGGGACCTATGATTGATTTTTTTTATCTGCCGCCAACAAACTGTCAAGACCTGTCAACAGTCACGTTAACGTCATCGTCTAAACAATTAGATGGCGACAAAAAGCGACTCGCCGTCGTCATTAAGTTATGCGATGTAAATGGTAAAACCATGCCTCATTTATTTTTATCATTTTTTCATGGAATACGCTAGGCCGATGTTTTGGGGGCAAAAAGCTATTGAAGGTTCCACCTAATAAATGGGTAAGAACATCATTCCAGATTTTCTATCTTCAGAGATCTAATTTTAAAAAATGCAGCAAAATTTCACACCGAAGGAATGTAACACCTATCTTCGTGGATTTGCAGTTAAATGTAAAGAAAAAAGGAAAACACTACCGTTGTTGACAAATGGATGTCACTTCCTTTCGTTTCCAACCAATCATAGTAAAGTCTAGATTCTGGACTTTAGGCAGACCACAATATCTACCCGTGAACGCACGCGCCCAAAACATGTTTTCACGTGATGTCAAACGTCAAATTTCTTCCTTTCTTGTTGACTAAAAACATATCCCTACAAGTAGTGAAACACTAGCTGAAACTTCACATTTGGGCAGGCAAACTTTAAAGTTTGACACCTGAAACGCAGACGTTTGACGTCAAGTGAAAACATGTTTTGGGCACGTGCGCTCACGGGTAGATGCAATCGACGGTAGTAGTACTGTACGGGTCCGCAAATGATCCCAAAATGGACCGCAAATGATCCCGGACCGCAAATGACATATAAAAATGACATACAAAAAACACGTTTTATCATTTTATGAGAATTATTCCATAGTTCTTTTTTTATTTTTCGTTTTTAGTGGAAAATCTGTGATCTTGCGTGACGTTCTGTCTGTTAGTTGATTTCAGGACGCCGGCTGCATAGTACAGTAATTAATTTTGAAAAGACACTTGTTGTGATCGTGGACTGCGAGTTTCGTTTCATGTCTTCTGTTTCTTGTGTTGTACATCCCAGGAAGTTCGAGAACATGCTGAATCAGATTTCATTTCTGTCGGGTATATGATCAACGCTTTCCCAGTTCCATGGTGTCTTCAACTTTTTTAGCAACGAGGAGCGGTTTTTGCTACCGCATTCGTTGAGGAGGTAGCAGGTCCACGTGTCAGGTTGTACGTACGTTCTGTCCATATTGTTCAGATCAGTTTCATTTAAAAGGGAAGAAATCACATTAGAAGACGATTTCACCCTCCAAGGCTGTGCAGAAAGTGCAGTAAGCCCATAAGAGCAGTGGTGGTCTTTATCCTCTATGCTAAGGTAATAAAAAATAGGTATCTCAGTGCAACAATCTGTAAGTGCGTGGTACTTCTTCACCTTTTGAGAAAAGTCCTATTATGGCTCTTGGTATTATCCATTGTTGTCGAGTGACAATTCTTCATATCGACACCCCACCCCTCTCTGAATTTTTTATCTATTAGCACCCTTCCCCTCTGCATTCCCATTAACCTTTGGGGAGGGGAGGATATTTTCTGGAATATACTTGTAAAGTGGGAGATTAATCTTTTGATGTGTGCAAAAGGTATGTAACTTACACTATATTTTAGCAAACTAGACGGGAGAAACATGGCTCTGTTTAGGGAGACGTAAATTGCGCGATATTGAAGACACGCATAAAGAGTACTTTTCATCTTTCTATTTTAAAGTTTTTTAGGGTTATCTGATTTTTTGAGGATGTAATTTAGCAATCCGAAGGAAATTAAGGAAAAAAATTGGGTTTTCATATTTTTTGGAAAAACATTTGAGTCACCATTAAAAATGTATGGTTATCCCAATTCTCTTTCGGTTTGAATGACCCATATTTTGAGGTTCATACCTTGCTATTATAAAAACCCCCAACAACGGTCCGGCTCTCTACAAAAAAGGCCACTGTAGCCAACGAGTCCACATATGGCAACATGCCGAACGAACTAGCCGGAAAACTAACTTAACGTAAGATGGCATGGCACCTAAAAAGGTAACTTGTGGAAGAAGGTGAAAATCCCGGCCGTCTTTTCAGGTTTTCATCATACAATGAACCAACAAATCGTTTAGGGTGGATGTCCATTTCAAAATTAAAGGCGTAAGAGACCGGTTAAGTAATTCACAAACCACATTTGTTGATTTCTTTTTTCATAAATGGCATTTTCGCAACTGAAGGCGAATACGTTTCAGGCCCCAGTTGTTCAAAGAGCAGATAACTCTATCCAATGGATAAGTCGCTATACAGCGGATAAAATGTATCGCAACTGATACATTTTATCCAGTGGACTAGTGATTTATCGACTGGATAGAGTTATCCGCTCTTTGGAACAACTGGGGGCTGGTTAGCAATTTTGTGGATACTAATATATAAAAGATGGACCGCACATCAAACTCATAGCGCCTAGTGCCCGCTGTAATTTTGTACACACTCTTACAAAGAAATTAAGTAAAGGAGCAAGATTGAAGGACCTGAAACATGCGAAAGGTACTTCATCCAAAACTGAGTTGCAAGCTAGTTGGCGGTCTTATGCAGATCGGATACTTAACACTGAAATGAGAGAAGTCTTCATTGCAGACGCTTCGTTCAGTCGTGGAGAAGTCAGAAGCAGAAACCTTGAGCAACCCGAGCTACCTATATAAGAAAAGGGAAGATAAACAGGAATGAAAGGTTGCAAGTATTGGCACTAGGCAACCAAACTTTGTTACCCTTTCGAGAAGAATCCTACTGGTCAGGACGGGTTCAGTCTCGACAATATCCAAAAGGTTTGGTATACTGTTGCTTCCAGGTTTGCCCCCTTATTTTGGAATAAGCCTCGCAATCTGCGTGAGTGTCCTAGTTTTTTGTCTGATCGTGAGCACCTAAAATTCGAGATGAATTAGATGCTTTGGTTTTGCTGCTGGAAAGCAAATCTCCAGTCCAGGGGTGCTACCATAAGAAGTCCTGTTCCCTTCGTCATGGAATACATGCCAAGTCATAACATTAGGGCAATTTCATGGGTCCACTTTAGTACCTTAAAATACACTGTTAAGTTAATTCTCTGATCCAGCATTTGTCCTTTTTGCTAGCGACTTAACATTTATTAGGCTTTGGTGCGTATCTATAACGACATCCTTCAATCTGTTGATGCTGGCAACTGTGTCATTCTGATTTTTCTTGACATGTCAGCTGCGTTTGATACAGTTGTTCATGATGTCTTACTTGATAGACTTGCTAATCGTTTCGGTGTTAGGGATGTTGTTCTAAGCTGGTTTAGTTCGTACCTCACGAATAGGAAGCAATTTGTTGGTATCAATGAGTCTTCCTCGTGCCTTGTCAACCTTGATGTCGGAGTGCCACAGGGCTCAGTACTAGGGCCTCTTCTTTACTTGCTCTATACCTCTCCAATAGATGACGTTGTCAAGCGTCATAATGTCAGTTATCATTTTTACGCTGATGATTCTCAGTTGTATTTGTCGTTTAAGGGTAACCAACAGCTTGTACAATCAAGACAGTCTTTGGAGCAACGTCTCACTGATGTTTCATCGTGGATGCTTGCTAATGGTTTGAAGCTAAATCATGATAAGACAGAGCTGATGTGCATCCACTCTAGATTTCTTAGTCGCCCTCCATTAGATGAGATTGTAGTTTGTGGTGAAACTATTGTCCCTTGTATTTCTGCTGTTAATCTTGGTGTAGTTTTCGATGAATGCATGACTGGGGAACTTCAAGTCAGTAAGATTTGCAAGTCGTCTTATTTTCATTTAAGAAATCTGTCTTCTATTAGGAAATATCTTACTACTAATGCTGCTCATACTATTGTTCATGCTTTCATTTCTTCCAGACTTGATTACTGTAATGCTCTTCTTTATGGGCTCCCTAAATATCTTGTTCACAGGCTACAGCACGTTCAAAATTCTGCTGCTCGTGTTGTCACTTTTACAAGGAAGGTTGATCACATCACCCCTGTGTTGATTGATCTTCATTGGCTTCCTGTATACTATAGGGTTATCTTCAAGTTGCTTTTGCTCACTTATAAGGCCTTAAATGGACTGGCTCCTTGCTATCTGTCTGATCTCCTTTCCTATCGTTCCTCTTGCTACTCTCTTCGCTCTGTTACAAATAATCTTCTTGTTGAACCTAGAGCTAAGCTTACCACTTATGGTTTTCGGTCCTTTTCATTCGCTGCTCCGAGACTTTGGAATAGGTTACCTACAGATATTCGTTCTTGCTCCTCAGTTGCTAGTTTTAAAAGTAGACTCAAAACGTTCCTCTTTACATTATTTCTTGATAATAGGAAATTTAATTAGTTATTTCATTTTTTTAATCATTTTTTTTTATCGACTGATTTGATATTTCTTTCATCATTTGATTCTATCATTTTCATTTTAATAATTGTTGTTTGAAATAATAATATTTTATAGATCGCTTACAAAATTAATATTTATTGTATAATAACTTTCCATAGAATTTAATGTTTTTTTTTTAGATCGTTTTATTGTAAATTACTGTCAATTGTAAACTGTAAAGCGCCATGGACAGTGATATATGGATATGAGCGCTATATAAATAAATAAAGTTAAGTTAAGTTAGTAACCAACATGCCACAATGGACGAGAGGTAGACCACCGTGTGAGAAATAAAACCAACCACAGTCCGAGATTGCTCACAGTTATGGGGCCTGACAACAGATCATGAGAGTTTCTGTAAGCGTCCAGTCCATACATCCAGTAAAAATTATAATCAGAGGGATTCCACATTTCGGTTGTTCGACTAGCCTTCTCGGAATGGTAATGATTCATTGGGAAGAAGTCTTCCAGCTTTTCTGTTATAGGTCAATGAAAGCTAGTACCACGTACTCATCTTGCGCTTCCGATTTTGGAGACGCCATCTGGTCTAAGTTTGTCGACAGACTATCTTACGTTCATAAATATTGTGGATGCTATATCATACAACATGAAGATGGCCATTATCAAGTTTCTTTGTCGGTGACGAATCAACGTTTGCAGATGCCAGCGAACAGATATCAAGCAGAACGCAGAGCAGGCGGGGCTCGCTGCCTCAACGGAGATTCGGAATTCCGAGAACTTAAATTCCGCTCAATATTCCCCGTTGACAGAGTGTTGGGTTTATCTCGGTTCGCATAGACGGACAAATTAGAGTTCGAATTGTCTGTCAAGGGGTGGAGTGGGATACTTTCTGCGATCGACTTGGTCTATGATCTACTTGGAATACCAGTACCCATCGTTAGCCTTACTACAAAATTTACCCAGAAGAGAGCCTGTAAAAAGAGCCTAATCCTATCTCGCCTACCTCGTTGGCGAGCGTGGTTTAACGGTCTGCCGAAGCTTTGTCATTTAGCAAGCTTCCATCTGTGTCAAGGGTACCGACATCGGAAGAGTTGGTACAAGTCAAATCCACTATTTCTAATATGCAGCTCAATCTGCGTAAGATTGTTGCTTCCGCGTTGGAAAGTCCCGCATCGTCAAGATGGGAATTAGTAGTTCGCCCCTTATCGGTTCGTTTACAGTCTATTAAAGTAGGCTTTGAGAGTAAGTTTAATTTTATCTAAGCGAACCATGACAGACAGGAGGAACGAAAACAAAAAAAAAAAGCAATAAATACAGATGCATTATGAGCTATGTTAACAAACCCTAATATACACAAATTAGCTACAGCGACTTTTAAGGCCCTGACAAACAAGGACACATTGTAGCCGAAACATTGTTGCGAACACTCTGTTTCCCTGTTTGCCCGCGCGCGCAACATTTGTTGCGGACGCAAAATTTGTGTCCGAAACACAAAAAATGTTTCTCATTTTTCCATTAACATTTTGTGTCCGCAACAAATGTTACGCGCGCTGGCAAACAGGGAAACATTTCTGTGCGCAACAAACATACAATGTGTCCGCAACATTGTGTCCTCGTTTGCCAGGGCCTTAATTATGCTTAATTTAAGTTTGCCTTCATAAGTTGCTACTAGAATAGCTGGAATAAAATTGCGTAAAATAAGGCAATTCCATCTATTATTAAAAGCTTGGCAGTTGAAAACAGCAACGATTCTTCGACTAGGTTGCTTTTGTCGATAACGTATTTTGCTACTAACAAGACCAGACTTAAAGCTTTCTGGTGCCAGAGGGGCTTGACGAGACCAGAAAGAAGGGTTAAGTCGTTCAAATTAACAATTTCTTTGGTTTTGTATCGCCACCAGGCCTTAACTTTATACCAGAAAGAGACTACATGGACGCACTGTAGAAACATGTGCTTGATTGTGTGCTTTTCGTTTTTACAGAGGTGGCACGTATCATCAGATATT
This sequence comes from Pachyseris speciosa, assembly GCA_016490735.1. NCBI lineage: Eukaryota > Metazoa > Cnidaria > Anthozoa > Scleractinia > Pachyseridae > Pachyseris > Pachyseris speciosa. The sequence goes on from JAEMWC010000115.1 coordinate 28,507, forward strand.
AAGTTAGCCATCTTAAGTTTGTCTTTGGTGTAAATAATGTCGTGATTTATCTTAAATTGGAACATTATCAACTTTGTGTCTTTGTTAGTTTTAAAAGGCCAGTTATAAATTTTATGCATATCCGGTTGGGCTCCCCCAAGGCTGGTTATTTTATTTTCATTGATGGGTGCTTGGAATTTATTTTCAACAATAATCTTGTGGAGAGCAGCAGTGGAAAGATTTTCTACATCGTCGAACCAGTTTTGGTTTCTTGTTTCTCTTGGTATTCGTGGTGCCAGTACTTTCCATTTGTTTTTTTTTTTTATTAAGAATACCGTAATATGTGATGAAACTGAACTTCACTTTGAATTACGTTGTAAACTCTTGATAGGTATAAAAATTTCCGTTACTGGGATCTGCGCCTACGTCATGCCACGACTTGTAGCAAACAAGTTTTGCTTCAATTTTTATATCACTGTTGTTCCAAAGTATAATATCATGTAGGTCAATGCTATCTTGATAGACTTCTAACTTCTTTCTTTTGATCACTTCACAAATATTTAAAACTTCTCTGTAAAAGGGAGGGACACTGTTCCGCGTAAGTTCTTTCATGCTGTAATTGAAAGCAAACAGAAATTTCAACCCTCCATACTGTTGGGTCGTGCAATTTGGAATGACTTTCCATGGTGAGTCGGTGTCATTGATGATGATGATGATGATCTTTAATTAAGATTTCAACAACACATTTACAAACGTGACTGATCCGCAAATAGCACTGGCTAATCTAGGCGGGTCAGTCATTTATATATAAGGAATTAAAAAAAATTAATTCAATAAATAAATGAAAAGTCACTAAACTATTACAATATTACTACAAGATATGCATTAGATTACTACATTACGCTAACTGATTTACTACATGACGCTAACTGGCAGAGACAATTTTCATGTAGTTACAAGTTAAAGAAAAGAAAGAGAGAAATAGTACAAGCAAAGCAGACTGGAAAGTATGGAAGGGAGAATTGTGGTATACGTCTGTAAGCGAAGTATATAGCTATATGGCACAGTAATTACTGGTATTGAGTTTCAATATTAGAGAATGGGCGTCAACATAATACTCCATAATACTCCTCAATTCCAAGTACAGTTAAAAGCAACTTATGAATTCTTCTTTTAAATGCTCTTTTCGTGAGCATACGCCAGACGGGGTGTAGACAATTCCATAACCTTGTACCAAACGCAGAGAAAGACTTGAGTTTCACATGCACTGTAGATTTTTGTACATAAAAATTATCTGCGGAAGAGAAACGCGTATCATATGCATCAACGTCAGATGAATGAATAAAAAGTTCACGAATGTTCCTAGGTGTAGAACTAGTAGAAACATCATGCATTATGGTAGAAACCGTTTCAAAGTAGAGCATATTAACAGGTAGGATGTTCGAAGCAATAAAAAGAGGGATGGAGTGAGATCTTTTATTGGAAAAGGAAAATCAGATGTAGGGCACGCTTTTGCCGGGTAAGAACCTGTTTTAGATCACACTGTGCTGCCTGACCCCTAACAGGTATACCGTAAAGCGTGTAGGGAAATATCAGCGAACGGTAAATTTGAAGAAGGGTAATTAAAGGTACATGGTGTCTCAGCCTGGCAATTATGCCGACTATTTTGCTAATCTTCGAAGCAATATGATCAATGTGAGGCCTACAGGTTAAGTTCTTGTCAATTAGCACTCCTAAGGATTTTACAAAATCTTTACATTCAAGAACCGCGAATCCATTGTTGTTATTTTCCGGAATTGTGATACACGGTTGATGATTAATTCTTTTTTGTTCTGGCCTAAAGATGACAAAATTTGATTTCTTCGCGTTAATGGTTAGTTTATTAGCATTAAGCCAGTCACAAACATTTTTTAGCTCATTATTAACTACGGTTTCCAGGCATTTCAAGTCCTTGTCAGCATATAACAGGTTTGTGTCATCAGCAAACAGATAAAAGCCAAGTTTATTGCTACAAAGATAAATATCATTAATATAAATCAAGAAAAGTAGGGGGCCTAAAACAGACCCTTGTGGAACTCCAGTTACCGAGTTCTTCTTGGATGAAATATGGTCATTGTCAATATGCGTTGTTTGTGTTCGGTTAGCCAAAGATGACGAGAACCACTCTTGTGCAATACCTCTGATCTCATTGATTAATCTTTTAGTCCATGACGCTTTTAAGGCTTTATTCATGGAGTCAAACTCAATCATATTTAAACATCCGTCTCTTTTTGCCACCGATTAACGTGTCTTTTTTAATTTTATGAGGTTTGTTATCCCAGATAAAATCAAATGTGCTCTTATCGAGTTGTGTTGTTCAGCACTACATAAGAATGCATGGCCTTTCTAATTGAAATTTTATTCGACAAAGCAAGCGACTTAACAACATTTATTTTCCCGAGTAGCGTTAATTTACTTCTTTTACAGGAGTTAAGGATTCTTTGAAGGTCTTCTAATTTCTTTTCAAAATTAAGCCTATCACTTGTTCTTTTTTCGCCAGAGAAATGAATGCCTAGTGCGTATACAGATTCTTCCTGCCAACGAAACCCGAACGGTGTGTCTTTACTGCCTGCCCAAGAACCTAACCACATTGCCTACGTTTTAGAGTTCTTCAGTTTTAACCCTGAACACCTTTTGACATTTTCTAGCATTTCGAGTCAAGGTCATTAGGCAGGACCGTGATGTCGTCTGCATATAGAGCGTTTTTTATTTCCGCTTTTTCTACCTTCATTCCTTTTATGCTACTAGTCGTTTGGACTGCGAGATTAAGCAGCTCTATTCCTGAGACAAACAGAAGACCTGAGAGTGGGCAGCCTTGCCTAACTCCGCGCTTCAGATTGAAAAAAAGAGGATGTAAAGCCCTTATTGCTGACACAACTTGAGATATCAGCATAAAAAACTTTAACCCATGCATTTTTAAAGTCTTCCTTGAAATTGAAAACCTTTGCTTAAACTTTGCTTAGTTTCTCCCACTCAACTGAATTTTAAGTCGAGAAAAATTGGAAAACGGCATATACCATGGCATCCACGCGCACAAAAAGTACGACTCTTGGCAGTTTTCAATACAGAATTCTTCTAAGAATTCTGCCCACCAACAAAAACAAAACAAAACAAAACTTAAAATACGCTTTTGCTTGAGATTGCAAGCGTATGATTCTCAAGAGAATATGGTTGTCGCTATGAACGGTTTTGTAAATAAAGTTGTCCCGCATTAATGCCATAACGAAAAACATACACGTCAGAAGCATCTTTAAAATCCATGAAACAGGTAGGAAAAAGTGTTCTTTCAGTTACTATAACACAGATCCGCTCCGCAGCTAGGGCAAAGAGAACTGTTAACGAGGGTCGGACCTTTCTCTATCTTCTGTAAAGCGGCGTGAACGGTACAAATCTTGTCGCTGTTATTAATACAGGCCTAAAATTAAAGATGAGAAAACAAGATGTGTAAGATAAAGAAAGCAATAAATCATAAGCAAAGTACGGGGAAACCCTTGCTGATCTCGGGTGAAATTATTGTTGATATACTTGTCTATATTAGAGCTGAGATTTGATTTTCATACAGAATCTGGAATATTTTGGCTGTAAGGGTTTTCCGGCTTGAAATATATTGCATGTTTTTATGCACGCTTCCTTCTTAGCTAACTAAGAGGGAAGTTCATCCTTATCCTCATACATTTCTAATCACATAGTTATTAAAGCATTCAAATGTCAACTGAAACTTTTCCCGGTAAATAGACTTCAAGGAGGTGAGTCTATCCTTATGCCTCGAAAGTGTCATAACCCAGTTTGGTGATGAAGATGGTACGCTCAGAAATACTTTGACGTTTAAGTTGACTGCATAAACAAATTTCCTGAATCCTTTGAGAACTCCCCAGTTTTTAAATTAACGCACAGGCTGAAACCAACCTAGCAAATTTCGAAACTCGAGGAAGCACGCAAGTCTAGAATAAAAGGCTCTTGGCGGAACACACTGACTTATAAAACATAAAAACATTATACTCTGGCGATGAGATGAGACATACTTTATGGTCACCTCAGTATTAGAAAATCGAGAGTTAGGCCCCGTCCACACGTATCCGGAGATCTTTGTATCCACTTTTTTTTTTATGCGAATACACCTAGCGTACACACGTGTCCGCCGTATACGCTCGGTGTTTCCGGAGATTTCTGTATACGCTCTCCAGAGTGGAAATTTCTGTATACGCTGTGTATCCGGATACGTGTGGACGCTCGTATCCGTATATTTTTGTATACGCTGACTTCACAGTATCAGAACCAGTCTTTTTCCTCGTGAGATTCTTTGCAATGCGCATGCTCTGTTGACTAATCCTTTGAGATGTCCGGATACGAATCGGATACGTGTGGACGGTCGTATACGATTTGTATACGCTACGTGTGGACGCAGATATTTTTGTATCCGCATAAAAAAATATCCAGATACAAAAATCTCCGGATACGTGTGGACGGGACCTTAAAAGTTTGACCCCTATGAACACCATAACCACCGTGACCACCGTAACCACCGAGACCAACGTACTGACCATCGAGACCACTGTAACCACCTTGACCACCGTAACCACCGAGACCACCCTGACCACCCTGACCACCGTAACCACCGTGACCACCGTGACCACCGTAACCACCGAGACCACCCTGACCACCATGACCACCGAGACCACCGTAACCACCGAGACCACCGTAACCACCGTGACCACCGTAACCACCGAGACCACCCTGACCACCCTGACCACCGTAACCACCGTGACCACCGTGACCACCGTGACCACCGTAACCACCGAGACCACCCTGACCACCGTGACCACCGTGACCACCGAGACCACCGTAACCACCGTGACAACTTCAACCACCGTGACCACCGAGACCACCGTAACCACCGTGACCACCGAGACCACCGAGACCACCGTAACCACTGTGACCACCGTGACCACCGTAACCACCGTGACAACTTCAACCACCGTGACAACTTCAACCACCGTGACCACCGAGACCACCGAGACCACTTTAACCACCGTGACCACCGAGACCACCGTAACCACTGTGACCACCGTGACCACCGTAACCACCGTAACCACCGTAACCACCGTGACCACCGAGACCACCCTGACCACCGTAACCACCCTGACCACCGAGACCACCATAACCATCGAGACCACCGTAACCACCGAGACCACCGTAACCATCGAGACCACTGTAACCACCGTAACCACCGAGACCACCGTAACCATCGAGACCACTGTAACCACCGTGACCACCGTGCCCACCGAGAGCACTGAGAGCACTGCTACTGACAACGAGACCAGCAGATCGCAGAGAACTTTACTTTACATTTCCATATTAAGGTAGCTGCAAAGCTAAATAAAGATGGTTCTCAAACAAAACCTGGACAATTCACAATTAAGCTAATCACACCGTTTGTTAACAAACAGATTTCGAGGCCAGCAGATCGCAGTGAATTTCGCTTTACATTTCTATATTAAGGTAGCTGTAAAGCTCAATAAAGGCCGTCCTCAAACAAGACCCGGACAATTCACAATTGAATGAATCACACCGTTTGTCAACAAAGAGATCTCAAATTAAACAAAAAATAAAAAGGTTCATAACACCCATAATTAGAATCGTTGTATTGCGAGTAGCCAATCACCGACAAGCTTGCAAATGGTGCAGGTCGACTCTTTTGGAAACGTGCCATCGGAATTTTGCAAACATGGTAGTTTTTTTCTGATCAGTGTTTTGAACAACGTAAGAGAATCAGCAAAACAAATGTCCATCTTCTGCAATCTTTCAGTGAAATCAGTACCAGAATTTCTTAAAAGTACAGGAGTGTCAAAGGTTGAAGAGTTGTGACCAAGGAGGACCGTTACGACGTTTTTGTTTGTTTGGGACTTGGCTCTGTCCACAGACTGTGAAATAAAGGATAAAAAGTTCGACACAGCTTCCTTCAAGGGTACGGTAGAAACTTGCTTGTTATCTTTGAAAAGTCTTCGTTCGCTGTTTATTTTGAATATTTTAAGTTTATTTACTTTAGAAGCGAAATAATCGATGTCTTGCATGGGTAAGATATAAGTTGAGAATTGATGCGTGCCAGATTGATCAGTAACAGAGAGTTGACAGAGCTCAGCAGATTTTCCAGTAGTATTTGTTTCGGTGTCAAAAATTAGGAAGTTGTAAACTTTGTTTTCTTCATATTTGAATTGCTTTGCCAGTGGTCGTGCAGTATATTCAGGAACGATGCTTTCGATTTCTTTCAGTGTACTTGAAGTGACTGTTGAGATGTTTAGATCAAGGTTCAATCCAATTCCTGTTTCGTACGTTTTCCCTTCTCTTGCCTCTTTTCGTGCTGTTTGTGAACAGTTTTGCCTATGGCTATTAGCTCTTACCCGTTTAAAAGCCAAAGAGGATTTTCGGATTTTATCCGTAATAACTTGATTAGTCATTTTTTGCCCATATTTCGAGCAAAAGTTGCCAGGCTCTATGTTGAGTGCTTCAAGGGTTCTGCTTATGTAATTGTATCGTAAATTTGTTTGAGCAACCCCACAGGCTACACGGAAATCATTACTATCGCTGCCACCGTAAAATCTTATTTTTGGATTTTTGGATCCTATAACACTGTTCAGAGTCTCATTCCGTTGGGAGTTTGTCATAGGCGCAAGCTTCTCTGCTACAGCATCAGTGCAGTAATCTTTGAAGATGTTGTTCAAAGCTGACTGTAAATTTTCCCCATGCAGGTCTTTTCCATAGGGCAGGTCTTTATGCTTGTAGGATACTGGGTCAGTTTTAAATCCACACCAACTAGTTGCACAGTTACAGTGGTCTCCAAATGCATGCGGAATGATGCACTTAAGTGCAGCCTGAATTCCTTTTGAATTACCCTTATTTTGGGCAATAGCATAATTATGAAAAGCACTTCACTAAATGATTGATCACTTTTTGAGACGGGGGAACAATTGTCAAATTTGGCATTTTGACTGAGATTGTATAAACGTGTAGTAAGGGATCTTTTCATGTGTATAATGTCACTGAATTTTTCAACCCCATAGGTAACTTTTTGACGAATGTGTGCTTCTGTTGTGGAGTCATCATCACCGGTGTAAATTGAATACTTTACACCTTGGGTTGGAGCTCTGTTAAACAATTCAACTGCTGCAGCAGGTTCCATTGCTTTTGATGAGGCCTCATGATTTTTTCGGCAGTCATGGGCTTTAGGTTGCTTTCCTGTGGATTTTGCCCAATCACAAAATCTACAAGTCTTTGTCTTTGTTGTGTAGTCCAATATTTTACTAGAAGACAAGCTCATAACTGCTGCTTGTCCAGTGCGTGAGTTGTGTCCCTTTCCACGTCTCTGCCATCCCATGTCAAAGGAACAGGGTACTGGAACAAGATTACCTTCATCAACCTTAACTCCATTTTGTAGGGCTTCCTTTTTCTCCATTGTTAAACAATTTTGACAGCTGCTTTTTGCAATACCCTCTACAGCTTTCCCTACCTCTCTTTCCCTCAGTTTAAAAGTGACAGAATTTAAAGTTGGGGCATTTAAAGTGGAGAGCACATTGTTTATATGGGTTTGGCCAATGCCAGCATGAAGACAGCCAAGTACCACACGTGTGTTAAAGTCAAAAGCAGGTGGACCACGTTGTCCACTTCGGTGTTGTCCAGAAGTTTTTACTTGGTTGTTTTCACCACAGAATGGACATTTTATCACAAATGTGCTGGCAAGCCCATGTCGTACTTCATCAGTCACATTGTAAAATGAAAGTGGACCTAGAATAATACAAGAGAAATGAAAAAATCTTTGTGTAAATAAAGCATATTTAGGATATTTGGTGTATTGTATATTTTTAAAATGACATAGTGACCTTGTAATTTGCTCATGTATTAAATATTTTTTTTTTAATCAAAAATGTAAATAAAAGATTTCAAATTTTTGCACAACCCCATGTCTTAATTGTTTGCATGCAGTACTTTCATACTATCAACTTTTTTTCACAAGCAAGCAGTCTAGCAAAAATGAGCAGAGTTTGATTGTAAACAATTAAGGAATGATATATGTACAGGTTGTGGGCTTACAATATACACTGTAAACCCACAATAACTTGTGGGTTTATAATGTGTCGATTCAAAAGGGCATACAAGAAAGTAGGTATACATTCCGTGGAGCAAATAGAAAAGTCCATTCCAGCTCAGTCTATTCGTCATAGTTCAGGGAAAAAAATGGTGGATTACATTTACCTGATTGGCAGTGAGTGCAGCTTTGGAGGCTTTCCCGAAATGTACCGAGGTCAATGAAACGAGTTCCACGGGGAATAGCTTCTTCTCGTTCGGTGGCAGCCTGTTATACAAGCACAAAAAATGGATGGTTCCCATAATTGCACCTCTTTGTAATGATAAAATTCTAAAGCTCCCATACCTGAGTACTCCTTGTTTCACGTTTAGAGGGTGGTTCGTTTTCGTCAATACAGTTTTCAAACTCCAGTTTCCTTTTAGTGATATAGTTTCGATATCCACGTCTCATGTGGTCCAGTTGTTTTGGAGTTCCTTTCGTCCCGGATTTCGTGAAGCGCCCATTCGCGCTACGCTTTACGTAGTGAGAAGGAGAAGGAGAAAGGCTCTGACCGACAAGTGATGAAGACGGTGAATTTCCTCCTTCTTTATCGTTCGAGTTAGCCGCAGCCAAATTCACTAATCCAAACACTGAGTACATGTACGGAAACTTTCTCTGATGTTTACGATAGGATTCACGATTTCGAATATAAACTGGCAACTCTTGTTACATTTTCTCTTTTACCAAAACAGCGGTCTATGCTAACAAAACAACTTGCATTTCGAACTTTCAACAATTTTATGAAGTTTATCCGGACGATGTTTCTAAACAGGGAAGCCATGTTTGTTTATATTTTTTGCGTGAACGTCGCGTGGATTTTAAATCTCGCGCCATGCTAGTGCCCAGCTTGCGCTCGGTCTAAAAACTCTAGGGAGCCTCCTTAATTAAGGAGGCTCGAAAGGGTTTTTTGACCGCGCGAAGAGTGGATCCAAATGCATGTATCCCGTGCGTGTTTTTGCGCGATCCTCCCGCGAAGTTACGAGGCGCGAGCGGTGGGAGTTGTAAACAACAATGGCGGCCTCAAATAAAAAAGTAAATCTGTCTTCTGAAGCTGAATGCGGCTATTTGCGGAATAAAAAGGGGAAGTTTGTTTCTAAAAAGAGCGTTGAGAACAGTGTACTTTCCGTCAACAAGATGACTCAGGCAAAAAAGTCAGCAAAGAAGCGTTGTTTTGAGGATGATGCTCAAGAACGCGCGATCAACGATTTTATAGCTCGAGAAAAACAAACAAACAAGACTGTAGAATTTGGTACGTAAAAATTTACAACACTACACTTCACTACACTACACATGGCTTTAAATACTTTCGATTCATTGGCTGTTGAATGTCATAAACGTATTTAAAAAAATCCAAACTTCATCATGTACACACAGGACTCAGGCAAGAAAACAGTCGGAAAGTACGTGTAGCATGTAGTCGGGTCAGGAATTATTGACATGGAGGTGTTAGCAAAAGGGTTGGACAAGTTATGAAAACGGCAAGCAATGAATTTAAGGATCCAGTTTTTACTGAAGCTCGGCTTTTTTATTTATATTTTAACAAGTAAATATTACGTTGTTTCTCAAGGAGTTCATTCAAAAGGAACTTCAACTTCACGTAAGCTTAATTTTATATGAAACAATTTTAACTCAAACAACTACAATGTATAAATAAGTATACAGGCAGTTTAAAAAGTTTAAAACTTGACAAATATACCTGTACAGAAATTGAATGTTATCAGTCACTTCACACTATAAATAAGTTGGTGAAAATGGATAACTTGCCAAAAAAGGCCTGCATTGTATAAATAACAATAGTTTGTACTTGAGAGAGAGATCAGATATGCACTGTACAATACCATAAATCCTGCACAGCTCCTCAGTGTTTGATACCCCAAGACTTCTCCGTAACGGAGGCTGCAGATATTCCAACCAGCTGCACGGAATTTAAGGATTGTTCTGTGAAAGTCTTCCAGTTTTGAAATTCCTTCGAAGTCAACTGAACAACACCTTGAAATCTTCGCCGAACAACAAATTGGGCTGTGTTTATAAGGCATTGTTTAATTGTGAATTTTCTGCTCACGACGCATTGGAAGATGTGAAAGCACTTACAAGGATTCTGTTTTCTCCGCCACCCGAGCCAAGTGCTGAAACTATTATGAATCGTGGAAAAACATCTTTACCGAACGAAGCCCTGCAACAAGCAACAGTTCTTGAGCGATGACAAGAAGTCGTTGACACCTTCAGCGGAAATCTGACTTACCTTCCAAATGGCTCTGTAAAGTTAACAACAATCCAGTAGTTGGCAGACTCCGGTTTGGCCTTCAGTACTCTTCAAGAAATTTCAAACTCGGAATAAACAGTCTTTATGGAGTTATGACATTCCCTCCATCGTCTTGAAACTTCTCGCGTCACCAAACCAAAACGTAGAGAATTTCATTGAACAGAAGAATAATTTCCTCAATATTAAAGTATTTCCACGAACAATAAACAAGATCTTTCTCTTTGCTTTGATTTCATCCACTTTTAGCCTGTTAATTCCTCTATTAATTGCCTTGGTAAGCAGACACGACGAGAGACAATTGAGACTGATAGAATTTCGAGTCTGTATGACAGTCTGTATGAGTCTCGCAACTCGCGCGAATAAGGTCAGCGGTAACATGAAGAGCGCGACCGGAAATAATGATTTGCGCGAAATCGCGCGAACCGGAAATAAAAGGTGCAAAATGATTATCAATTTATCTCAAAAATTTGCTCGGTGACCTATGTTGAAATTTTTCATGCAAATAGCATTCAACTTTATCTAACATTTTAGACATTTAAGAAAAAATTTGTAGAGTAGATGTTTTTTAATCCTTAAGCAGCTATTTTTCGAATTATCTTCGTTTCCACTCTACAGAATTTTCTAAAATTTTCACAGAAAGTGAATAATATTGCAAACTTTGAAAAACGCTCATAAAAATTATAGGTCACCGAATTAGTTTTAAAGATAAATTTAAAAAAGTGACTTTTTAGGGGTAGGTCTTTGAAGAGGTATGGTTACCATGACAACGCACATGACGTCAGAAGTTGTCTCAATTGAAACTTTAACAACCCTGTTGTAAGATAACCTACAATTTGTTTAAGTGACTTACAGAAAAAAAAAATTAATCTTGAATTGTTTTGACATGCATATCAGCTGTAAGAAACCCTTTCGAGCCTCCTTAAGAGGCATAAACGCCGCAAACGCAAAATGTCCTCCTTATCTTTGTCAGCCATATTGGCGGGGAACTTAGGGGGGAGTTTGGGAATGAAGCTGTCACTCGCACTCGGCAATTAAATTCGGCACGATTAAATGCGACGTTTAAATCAAATGCCGAACTTTTTTAATTCAAGTCGACTTAAATTAGTATTAGATTCGGCGCATGTAAAATGCGACGTTTAAACCGGGCCGTATGATATCGGCAACCTTCGCCTCCCCATGGTCCCGTCAATTTCATTCTGCTTAATATCGGTGGTCTTTATTTGAGAAATAAGACACAAAGCTAACTTGTTACTCATCGGAACTATGCTCTGCGGTACCTCGGTGTAAGAACCTGTGAAACTCACGAATGACGTAAAACAAAGAAAACAAAATAAGTAGCTCTTAAAACAAAGAAAACCACGGAACTATTGCGTAATAGGAACACTTGGAATAGACGGTAATCGTGTTCTTCTGGAGCCTATTCCGTTTTCATCATCATCATTTTTTATTTGCCTTTTTTTCTAATACATTAAAAATTTATAAGAAGTACAATATGTGGCAAGGTGACCTACAGAAACCACCAGGCTTTTAGTTGAGGCCACCTTGTGCATATTGACAATATGTTTACATAGATGGTGCTCAAGTGTGCGGCCTGGCCAATTCAGCGATTATTTTACTAAAAACTGTAGCAGTTTCTTCTTAAAGTTAGAAAAACTTGATAGAGAAGTGATTGTAACAGGGTATTCCAGATCTTTGGACCTTGGTAAAGAATTGTGAATTTTTTCAGATTAGTTCGGCAATGATGCACGCGATAATTGTTGGCGGTTCTGGTGCTATAGCTATGAATTTGACTATTTGTAAGAAACAAGTTGACAAACAATGGAGGCAACAAGTTGTTGTGAAAACAGTACATAAATTTAGCTATTTGAAACGTATTTACTTGAAAAATATGAAAAATTCCTAATTTGGAGAATAAGTGAGCAGAATGTGCTTGGTAATAGCTCGCACAGCCCGTTTTTGCAAAAAAAATTCTATTTAAGTTAGTAACGTATGTAGACGACCGTGTACAGTCACAATAGGTGATATAAGGATAAATTAGCGAGTAGTACAGGGTGAGTTTAGTTTTTGAAGATAGATAGAAGCGGAACCTGAATAACATTCCAATTGATTTAGAGATTTGTTTACATAAATAGCTGATATGATCTTTCCAAGTAAGATGCTCGTCAATATATACTCCAAGAAATTTAGTAGCTTTGGTTTGTGATAAAAGTTGACCACCAAGGGAGATAGAAAAGTTGTGGTTACATTTCTTCTGCCACGGTTTGAAAATGAGATAAGTCGTTTTCTTTAATCGCAACCAAACTTTAATGTTCTTAGGTTCGTTATTTAGAACAGGTTAATAATAATAATAGAGAATAGTGAGAATAAGAAAATACTAGTATCATCAGCAAAGAGCAGAAGCTCTACCAGTTCTGAAACATTTGGGAAATCGTTTATGTAGAGTATGAAAAATAAAGGGCCAAGAATGGAACCTTGCGGTACACCACATTTCATGGTCTGCATCGAAGATCAAGTTTGATTGAATTGAACAAATTGATAGTGATTAGAGAAGTAGCTATTTATCCATTGCAGGCCCACATCACGGATACCATATTGTTCCAGCTTGGTGAATAGGATTTCATGATTGAGGGTATCGAACGCTTTAGAAAGATCCAGAAAGATACCTACAGTGGTTTCATGTTGGTGATTTTATTAACCAAATGGATTAGCGCGTGTGATGTCGAGTGATTTTTACGAAATCTAAACTGACGTAGCCTCCCACTCAGTCGTTTTTAGGGGACTCGTATTTCACCTCCTCCCCACTGTGGGGAGGAGGTGAAATACGAGTCCCCTAAAAACGACTGCGTGGGCGGCTAAAACTGACGGAGATAGAATATTTCGTTTGTTTCGGCAAATTCGACTAAACGATTGTTCATGACCTTTTCAAAGAATTTTGAGAAAGTTGGCAGCAGAGAAATTGGTCTATAATTACAAAAAAACTCGGATCCTCTGTTTTGTAGATGGGAATTACCTTACCAATTTTTAGTTTGTCTGGGAAAATACCTTTTCATAGAGAAAGATTTATAATGTTTACCAGAGGTGCGGAAATCAGGTGAAATGAATGCTTTATCACACGCATAGAAATATTGTCATAACCAGGGGCCTTCCTTGGCGAAAACATGCTACAAATGTTTTCCAATTCACGAATATTGGTGGGTTTTAGAATGATAGGAGGATAATCTCTGCTGCCAAGAAATGAGCGAAAATTGGCCGAATTCACGGTCGGTATGGCACTCGCTAGGTTGGGAACAATTACAGAATCGGTTAGCGATGTCCATGGGATCCGTGATTGTTTGGCCGTCGGATTTAAATGATGAGGGTGGAGATGGATTCTTCTTACGTTTGTTAATAACTTCGTTTAGTAGTTTCCAAGTTGTTCTGAGGTCATTTTTGGCATCCTCTAGTTTGGAGTCGTAATATGTACGCTTAGCAATACGTATTAAGTGGTTCAATTTGTTTTTGTAGGTTTTACACTTAAGCTCACAAGAAGTGGCTGACTTGTGTGCATCTCGAATTTTCTTGACCATGTCGATGTTCATGATGTCTCATTAACTCCCTTTCATGTAAACATCGGCTCAATCCAATCTTTCGACGATTCATATTCGTTCAATCGTTCTTCCAGTTCATCCATCCGGCTCGAAGGACCATGTTGTAAATGTTAGGATGTTTATTTTTCGCTCTTCCTCGAATAATTGATTTCTTCACAATTTCCAGTTTTCGACAATAGGGCTTCACTCAAAAGACAGACGAATTTCCCTGGCTTCTACACGATATTTCAAAATTTCACCGATATTTCAAACTTCCCGGAATCTTTCAATGCTACACTCTACACTCCTAGAAGAACACAGCTTGAGTTAAGATTGATGTGACAACAATCTAAACTCAAGCTGTATTCTTCTAGGTCATGTGGCACCTTTTCCCGCCACACGTAATTATGTGCAAAAATTAATTTCTAACAGGGTTTACGTAGGGAAGATTTTCTAGTTTTGTTTTCGTTCTTTAACCTCGCGAAAAAGAACAAAAAAAAAAAAAAAAGAAAACCTAGAAAAATCCTCACGGAAACGCTTGTTATGCAGGCTAACGAAATACCAAACGACGCGTTTTTTCAATAGCTAGGGATCTCCTATCTATATTTTGACTTTCTATTTTTGATTCAGAGAGTTTGGCAGAACTGTTTGCTTAGCTAAGAGGTTTACTCGCCTCCTATTTGCATATTTTGACGACCGGCTTTCTTTTTGATATGAGAGTCTGGTAGAGCTGTTCTTTTTTGTCTATGCTTGTAATTGCTTGTAAACTCTGGCTGTGACCACCCCTAGTGTCTGTCCTATGCCGTTGTTTCGCTCTCTGACCACTGGAGGTCGACCTTTGTAAGGGACTTCGTGTCCTCTCGTTGTACCTCCATGGATGTATTTCCTAAATGCTTCTAAATAAATAAATAAATAAATAAATAAATAAATAAATAAATAAATAAATAAATAAATAGTTGGATTTTCTGAGTTAAACGTTGTGTGAAGTCCTTGCTGCTCAGAGCTTAGAACCAGTTTAACAAGATTCAGAAGGCACTGCAAAAGTTGTGACGAGTTTCAGTTCTTTCTCGCGCCACTGAACGAGTCACTTTTAGTCAATCTTCCCCCTTTTTATTTGTTGTTGTTACGAATCTCGCAGTCTCTCGTATTCACGCTTATATATAGTTATTTCCGAGTCACGAGCGTAAAAAACCTGTCGCCACTCCACTGCACCCCACACAAATACAAATTAAAGAGTAAGTATCATGGATTGTTAGTAAAAATATGGAAAGCAAAGGAGACCTGTTTACCGATGGCAAACGAAAAATAATGGCCATATTTTCTTGAAAACGGCTATTCTAGCCCACTCGGAAACTATTCCGGCTTAATGATTTTGGTTACGCTTGGATAAGATGGAAGTCGATGTGAACTTGAAAAAGTCGGGCGTGCGTTTTCAAGTTCTCCCCTTGCATTTTAGAAGAAATTTGTAATAACGGCTTACTGTGGCTCATTTTTTCTATTTAAATAGACGTGATGAATCGTTATTTAGAAAGGTTAATCTTGTTTTATTTTATTTGATTAATTTTTTATTGTTTTTTTTTTTTAGCATCATCGTGTAAACGTCATTTCCGCTCATTCTATGTATTGCGACATCCTCCATAATATAACATTGTAATTTCATTTTAGAACTGAAGAAGGCTGGTTTAATTTGGCCAGCCGAAATATTGTTCTCAAATATATTACGTTGTCTCAACCTTGCAGTAGTCTTTGCACTTCTAATCGTCTATTTTTCAAGTTTGGTTGATTAGATCTCCTGCGAGATCCAACGTACAAGCAAGCGGGATCTTCGTTCACGGTCTTTGCAGTCTTTTTCAAGTTTTTATAAAACACGATACCCTTTGGCAACCTTGACCCTTTGGGGCGGGGCGGGGCGGGGCTGGGCCGCACATACCTATATAGCCCATGTAGGGGAGTACTCCACCCCACTGGATTTCATCCACTTCAATGGCCATGAGCACCACCCCACCCTAGCGATAAGGCTTTGCCTTTGGAGACCAAGCAGCAGGCTAGGCTACATAGTAGAACTTGACTTGTCTATCCAAGATGGCGAGTGAGCTTGTCAGGTACGTTGTATGCGTGTCATTTATTCTTACAAACATCATTACACACGAATATTTAGTCACAAATTTTAAATATTTTGTAGAGAGGGCAATGAAGCTTTTGTTGACGACGACTATGAACTCGCTGTGAAGGTATGTACGAAATTATGGACCTCAAAGTGGTACGTTAGTTGCTGTTAGTTAAGCAAAACTTGGTCGAGGACTTGCGCTTTGAAGAGCTTTTAACACAGTATTTACTTTCGTCATTTTTTTCTGAATCCCAGAACAAGCACATTTGTAAAATCTCGTACCATTATGTTGGAATTTTTGTTTATAATCATACGGAAGGGACTGTCCTAGACAGACGTTTCACTTATTTAACTCGAGCTCAACTGGCTTGATCTCTTTTGCAGAAATACTCAGAAGCTATAGAACTAAATGCATATGACGCTGAGTGCTACCTGAAAAGAGCAGCTGCTTATATGAAGCTTGCAAACTATCAGGGTAAATACTGTATGGTGTTCAAAATTTTATATTTAATTTTGCAACAGGGGTCACTCCTTGAAGGTTTTGTCAGAGGTCTCAGGCATTGCTTACAAAACAGGCCCAGTGTATTGCTTGAGAATTTACCTCTAATGACCGACTGACTGACTGATGGCAAGATTTCTACACACCCATATACTGTATTTCCTTGAATAATAGCCTACCCTCGATTAATCGCCTCCCTCAAATAATCGCCCCCCTTTGATGGAAATATTTACAATGATCGCCTCCCTCCAATAATAATTATTGCCTTCCCCCCACCCCTCTCGCCATCTTCATCATCATCATCATCACATTATTTACCCTCCGATTTTAGAGTAGCTTGTGCAGCTAATATCTCCGAGCATTTAATCATCAGAGAGAGATAGACCATCACACCGGGAACTACGTCCCCTACTCTTTTCGAACAGTGTGTGGGTTCTTTTACGTCCCACAGAATCAATTATGAAGAATTGTGAGACGGGGGCCTACGG
Source organism: Pachyseris speciosa (assembly GCA_016490735.1). Classification (NCBI taxonomy): domain Eukaryota; kingdom Metazoa; phylum Cnidaria; class Anthozoa; order Scleractinia; family Pachyseridae; genus Pachyseris; species Pachyseris speciosa. The sequence continues at coordinate 45,567 of JAEMWC010000115.1, forward strand.
TTTATTGTCCTTATCTGAGAAGACTAGAAAGTCTAACCATTTGCAGATGTTATTACAAAGGCAGCACTATCTCCTCAATTATTTAAAGACCCTGAGTGTTGGTCCGGCCGGGGTTTGAACCACCGACCTCCCGCACGCTAGTCTGGTGCTCTACCATTGAGCTAACCGGTCGGCGGTTAGCATTTTCATGTATTTGATAGAAAATCCCTTTTATCCCCTCCCTGTCAAGTTAAAAATTGACACCTTGGGAATCAAACAAGCTTTCATTGAAAATTGACATTGAAAATTAATCAAGGAACCAAATTTAGAACACTTAAAAAGCCTGTGTTCAGTTATTTGATGTGATTATTTTTTGATTTAATGGGATAATAAAACAAAATATTAGGGAGTCACTTCCAGAGAGCAATATTATGAATAATCGCCTCCCTCGAATAATCGCCTTCCCTCGAATAATCACCCCCTTTTGGTATGAAGAAAACAATAATCGCCCCAGGCTATTATTCGAAGAAATACAGCACAGTAATTATTAATATATACATTTTGTGACTTAAATTCTATTCATGCTCACCAGGGTTAGTATGACAGTGATGCATGTATAATTAATTTTTTATTTTATTTTTTATTTTTATTATCTTGCTACACAGAATAAATTACAAATAGAATAGAAAAGATAATAAATAGCTAATTAATATTAAATTTAAAGTGAACATACAACTTGAAAGGAGTGACTGTGGCGGGAAGTCTCCGAGAAGCAAAGCTTATGAGGAATAGAGATTTCCCCCCATGGGCATTAAATACTACTAGGCGGCATTTGGAAATAAAGAAAAGGCATATCTTTTAAATATATAAGTGCGCTTGGACAAAAAGATAGATATAAAGTGTCATGGCATTTAGGTTGTATCTTGTCTGGCCCTTAAAAATGGTTTGATCACATGCTTGAATATATTAAAAGTCGGGGCGTTTTTGATGTTGCTCGGTAATGAACTCGATATCCTAAGACCTTGAAACAAGATCGAAAATTTTTTGATATTTGTTCTACAGGTATGGGGTCGGTAAAGGTCAGAGTATCTCATTGAATATTGATGAATCGGATTTCCAGTTTGAAAGATTTGATTAAAAGCAGTAGTTAAAGCGTCATGATGATATAAGTACATAAAAGAACTTACTTGGAGCGAGTAGATACTAAAGACATCAAGAATTTTTAAGTTTGCAAAAAGAGGTTTACTTGAAGCCTTGTAGTCAGCCTTGGAGATCGCCCGGACTGCTCTTTTCTGTAGTAGGTAAATTTATTGCAAGTTGGTAACATAAGTAGAGGCCCAAATTAAATTGCAGTAAGTAAGATATGGATAAACAAGGGCATAGTATAGTGTAAGAAGAGATTTTGAGGGCAAATAGTATTTAGCTTTATAAAGTAACCCGACAGATTTAGAAATCTTAGCCGTAATAAAATTTACATGAGTTTTCCACGTACAGTAAGGTGTAAGGTGCTGATCAATATAAACTCCAAGAATCTTAAGGTGCTGTTACACTGTGCAAAGTTTCGTGCAACTTGTGTCGCAATGCCATTGCGAGACAAGTTGCATGTAACATTGTAGCAAGTGTAACATACCCTGCAAAGGAAGAAATCGTTGCGAGACAAGTAGCATGAACCGTTGCAGAAAGTAGATTTGAGTTCTACTTTCTGTAACGGTTCGTGCAACTTGTCTCGCAATGATTTCTTCCATTGCAGGTTATGTTACACTTACTACAATGTTACGTGCAACTTGTCTCGCAATGGCGTTGCGACACAAGTTGCATGAAACATTGCACGGTGTAACAGCACCTTTAGTATTATGTACTTGTTCAAGTACATTATTTTCTATGACAATCTGCCTACTTGTACAGCTGTAGGTAACGTTTTTTGCCTTGGTCTGAAGATCATTAGTTTTGTTTTCTTGACGTTGATTGATAACTTATTGGCTTTTAGCTTAGTTGAAACATTGTGGAGCTGGTCGTTAAGATGGGAGGTAAGTACATCCAGGTCACTATGTTAAAAAAATATACTGGTGTCATCAGCAAATAATATAAATTCGAGTTCATTAGAACTAGAGCAGACTGGGAGATCATTTATATAAATAATAAAAAAGAGGGGGCCTAGTATAGAGCCTTGCATGGAGCTGTGCTCCATGCAAGGCGGAGGATTCGCAGGTTTATTCCTTCAGATGTAATGTGCCGCCTTTATAAAGCTTACATTCTGCCTCATTTAGAATATTGTTGTCCGCTATTACTTGGAGTTGGAAGAGGTCAAGTTAAAAAATTAGAAGACACCAATAATTATATTCTTAGAACTATATTAGGGTACGGAAAGCATACACCATATAACTATTTATTAAATATGGCTGGTATAAGAATGCTAGAAGAAAGAGGAAAATTCCAGGCCCTAGTTTTGGTATATAAATGTATTCATAAAGAAGCCCCAAGGTACATAGAGGATTTTTTTAAGATCAAAATCTGTAATTATAATTTAAGAGGGTCGGGGACACTTTTAACGCTACCCAGTTTTAATCTAGAATGGCGCCATAAGTCATTCTCATTTTTGGCAGCAAAACTTTGGAATTCATTACCTACGTATGTTAGAAACGCCAAAGATATTTCTACTTTTAAATGTCTTTTAACCCATTGACTACCAGCTGTTTTTACATTTTCGGAGTGATTTTCCACCTATAAACGATGAATAGCAATTCGTGACTCTTTATTTGAACTGCTAGGGAAAGGTGGTGCTGTCCTAAGCCACTGGAGGCTCAAGGTTTCTGAAAACGTCATTTTGACATAGCTATTTTTTATCCGTGAAGCGACAACAATGGCCCAAGTTTGGTTTGCTTGCGATTTCTGCTAAATTTACAGCCATTTTTCATCTTTAGTGGCTGCTTGATGAGCATCATTAAGCGTGACGGTAGCTAAGAGTCCACTTTCTCAAAGAATCGAGCAAGGTGATGTACTTTGTTGTTGAATTTGGCTTGTTACTCGATGAACTGGGAATTTGGCCGGTCGAACACTTAGTACCTTTGGGACTCGACTATTGATGAATTTCTCGACCTACCGCCACATATTTTGGAATTTCTGAGTACTGAAGATGACCACAAGCAGGAATTTTTGGCAGTAGGTCGGAGAGGCTGTAGACTTAGTTTATATGTGAAAGAATTGGGAGAAGGAACGGGTGCTGTCAAAAATGCTCTTAGTTTCCCAGCATGTAATGTGGTCTAGTTGTTGAAAATGGCGGAAAGGCCCGAATGCACTGGAACAAAAGGCTGTATCTACGCTCGGGAGAAGATTTATGAACAAAAAAGTCATTTCTAAGCTAGAAAAAGGACTGAATTTCGTTATGATGGTTGAAGTTTGGTTTTTTGGCGATGATTTCCTTAAAAAACATGAAGGCAAAAAGGGGCATTTTTGTCGTTTCTCTTTGTCGTTAAAAACGGTCAGTTTTGTTCTTGTCCAAACTCAAAAGGCCATATTTGGTAAAAATCGCTACGTTTCTAGCATTTCTTGGATATCCAAATTTACAGGGCATTCCATTTCGTGCTCACAACTAACAGTGAAGGCAATATTCGTGCGATTGAGAAAGTTGCAATGTTTTGAAGCATGGGAGTTTTTTATGGCCGGTTTTGGCCGACACAGGTGCCAATGGGTTAAAGAAGCAGGTTTTTAGATAGATTTTAGAATGGTAATTTTAAACTATTTCTTTTATTTTTAATGCTTTCTGTTTCACGCACATGTTTTAACGACTTTTAATCACTCCTCAATGTAGCGTGGGTAAATAAAGTATTGTTGTTGTTGTTGTTGTTGTGCAGAAATCTTGCCATGACCTGACTAACTGACTGAACAAACAAATAATTTATGCAATTTGAATTAATGATAGGGTCATTCCACAGTATTTTGTATGTTGCGGAGAGGACATTTTAGAATCATTTTAGCCTCCAACTTAGTAGTTATTCATTATAACCAAACTGTTTTTATGTCAGGTTGAAGTTCACTATAAAATTGATGCATTAGACTGTTTTCAGACTGATTCAGTCTGAAAAAAATCTGAGATTGACAGCAACAAAGACAATGCTGTTGCGGAGAGGACATCAGAAAATTTACATTTTTCAGCACATAATATTTATGTTCAAATCCCTCTGAATTGAATTGAATTTAAAGTATGAGGATTAAAATGAGGAAACACATGACCCTTTATTGGTAGAAATTTTAAAATGTTCAAAGAGGGTCTGTTGCGGAGAGGACATTGTGGAGAGGACAATTTTGTCCATATCCACGAAAAGACTAAGAACAAAAAATTAAAGTGGTCTTTAATTTTCACAATCTTGATACAAGGCTTTAAAATAGGCCATTTAAAGATTTGTTCATTAAAAACCTGAAATTAACTACCATCAAACTCAACACTCAATGTCTTGAGACTTTTATAATATCTGTACACAAAATGTGCATGTATAGTAACATGGCCTCTTGGGCAACAAGCTGAAAATGGCAGACTGGCTATTTAAACACGAGTTTCCTTGACAGCGAAAATGTCAAAATACACTTGTAAGTACTGTAAACAATAATTGTTTACAGTACTTACATAACAACAATTATTGTTGTTATGCATAATAATAACATGGTCTCTTGGGTAACAAGCTGAAAACTATAAACTGACTTTTCAAACACAAGTTTCCTTGACAGCCAAAATGTCAAATACACAAGCACTGTAAACAAAGCAGAAACCAAACTTTAGGTGCAACATTTACTCAAGAACTGCTGTTGGTTGTGTCTTGGCAAAAACTTCAAAACATTTGCTTTTTAGCTGCCAAAAATACTTTCTCAACTTCCTCACGCTCTGTAATTACAAAAGGCCTATTGCCCTCCAGATTCACTGGCCCATACAAAATACAAGAAACATGTACTTCATCAATGTCATCTCTTCTGGGCCAATCATGTTTGTTACGACCGGCACTGTGCAAGAACTTGAACTTGATGAAGCCATTTGATTTGGCTTCTAGAACTCTACCAAAGTAATAATTGTTGATGTAGTCAACAGCATAATACTCGTCGGGTTTGATTGGCTTAGCTGGGATGGGATTCAGTTTCTTCTCATGAAGCTCAAGGATCATGCTTTTCCTGAAATCAGGAATATCAAACTGCTTTATCCTTTGCTAACCAGGCATCTTGCGTATAGAGAAACAAAAACACCACAATCATAGCCATTCCCTTGGACTGGAATATCATTGTGGTTGTTAGTGTAGAACTTCCAGTGATGTTTGTCAAAACTTTCATCAGCTTGTTGTAGAGCATTGCACATTTTGTTGATGGCTGCATTCGTACTTGGCTTAACAATTAATCTCCTGGGAGACTGTCCAGAACAGCAAGAAGCTTTTGTTGAGGCTGGACAACAAGAAGGGACCAGTGCTTGCTGCCTATGGGACTGCAAGGTACCAAGATCACATCTTGCTCTTTAACCTCTCCATTTTTTTGCAACAGTTGAGTGAGCATTGACAGGGATCCTCTCTCAAACTGTTCCCAACGCAAGACCTTTGTTTGAAGACCATCTGCTTCACTTGCTTTCTGTAAAAGAAGGAGATACTCATCTATGATGAAGTTAGAGAGAAAGTTCTCCTCATCAGTTTTACCATTGCCATAAAGATGCCTTAGATCACTTTGATCAATAAGACTGCTCCCTTTGAAGGTAGTTGTATCACTAACAAGTAACCTTACCAAAGGATCTGCGTAGCAAGGTAAGGAAAAGGTTGCAGATGCTGCAAGAGATTGATTAAGTAACTGTGGTAGGCCATATTCTACAAAGATGTTGTTCCTAGCAGAAGTTCCCTGAAGTGTTTGAGCTCCCTTGTCTCCTGATACCACTGGCTGGCTATGTATTGGAGGGTTTGATGAGGCTGGCAGTGTTGTGTTATCTTTCTCATCTTTAATCAAGATATGCTCTTGGCAGACATCTTTTTGAAAAAACTGTGAGTTCTTGGCAACAGCTAGAGTGGAGGCACTGGCCCTTGCAGCAAAGTGGACAGAGTGGGTTTGAGGGATTGCCTTACATCTGTCCCATCGTTCTTGCAGTTTACCTCTTTCTTCTTGAATTACAGGCTTTGGGACATGAACAATTTTGACCTTCTTGCACAATTTTTGGGCAGCTTGCACAAATTCTTCTGGATTTGTGACCACTGTGTTGTTTTGAAGGATTGACTGCCACACTGCCCTTTTAACTTCTCCTCCTACTCCATCTACTGGACCTTTGCCATGAGCAGTTTCAAAGAAACTCCAGGTGGCTTTGCAATTGAAGTCTTCCTCATGGTAGAGTAAACTTGAAAGGTTGTATCGATTCTTGAATTGTGATCCTGCTCCATCACTCCAGTAATGTACCACCCTAACAGGAGTTACTTCTTTCACTCTTTCCAAAATGGCCTTGTTGAAAGCATAAACACTTGCCTTGTCATGGCTTAGCTCATCAGAAACTACAACATACGACTGATGATTTAACTCTCCATCATCAGCTCTGTAGTACACCACAGCTGTGAAAAGTGTTACCATTATTTTCATTGGACCAGTGGGCAGCCATAACCTCTCTTTGATGTTTTAACTGAAAGTTTTCAGGAAAAATCTTCATGGATTATTACCTCCCCCTGCTCTAGGTTCTCTTTCAGGTGCTTCAGTTCTTTAAATTGTCGTCGGATGTTGTATACATGTCTTCCAAAAGGCTTAAGTTGGCTCATTAGGTCTTCTTTAGCATCAGCTACTGTGCAGTTGATTAATTCTTTTCTAACTCGATCATCATCAGAAGTATTCCACTGGTAGTAGGATATTGTTTGATCCCCTGAGATATCTTTGAAAAGATCAAAGACACTTTTCATATCACCACACTTTGAACAGGCTCCATCCATACATGATGCTTCATCATGACTGCAAACAACACTATCCAAAAGGCTGTCACTGCAGTTTGGTATACCAGGGATCAACTTGGCTAGACCCGAAAGAATTAAGTCAATGTTTTCATGATATTTGCAGATGCAAACATCCTGGTCACATGAAGTCATTGGGGTCACTTGAGCAGGTCTTAGTGAAGCAAACTTGCATTTGCCAATTTTGATGTCATTTTCTTCGTTGAATACTTCGTAGGCTTCATGGATGTTCAACAGCAGCAGTCATTTCTGTTTTTGAACCCTTCCACTTGGTGTCTTTACTGAAACAAAGTCTTTCTTTCCTGGACATATGCTGCTGATGTCATCTCTCATGAAAAATTCCTCTACTTTGTTTGCCTTTTCTTCCGTAAGAGCATCAGACCGCTTCTTCCTTTCAACACTGTCAAGCTTCTTTCTTTACAAGAATTGTCACAAGCTTCAAGAACTGCTTTTCGCTTTCTTGGTGATAGATCTTCCACAATTTTTGAGATCACCACTGGGCCTTTCTTAGGGCTCTTTGGCAGGCTGCTTTTCACTCAGTGTACTGCCCTACCAAGGCTTTGAGGGCTTATAAACAGACTTGTAGAGGCAACAAACTTATTCTGGTTACCTGACGTTTTTGCTTTCTCACTTTTTTTACGTTTTCTCTCCTTTTTCTTCCTTAACCGATCCTTTTCTTTTAACTTCTCTCTCTCCTCCACAGACAACTTGGCCATTTTTTCATGATACTGCTTCTTCTTTTGTTCTCTATTCTTTTTTAGGTAAACCTCTAGCTTTTCTGGATCTTTTTAAAACTCTTTTCTAAACTTTTTACTTCTTTTAGTATTTGGATTCATTGCTGAAAACTTGAAAGTGCTTTTATCTGTGATAAACAGGTCAAGTTCCTGAAGCACATGGCAGTGGGGATTTCCCAGAATACAGTTCCACCTTACTGCACATGCTCAGTTGCAAAACATCTTGTAGGAGCATTTTATGAACAGAGAATGAATTAAACCAGTTTGATAGGGCATTAATGAGCCATAATAAAACTTATCACAGCAGGGAGACTTTTTGAAGCATAAAAAAAGAATTGAATTTCATCAACAGATTAAACTTTGAGAATATTATGTCCTCTCCGCAACAGAATTGTCCTCTCCGCAACAAAAAACAACCTGGTATTTAAACATATATTTAATAGTTTATCATAATTTTGATACAATTTAATTTACCCCTTGCCATAAATCAGAAGTTCACAAATCTGCAACTTTATAGCATTCCTTGGTCTAAAATAAACAAAACTTAAAGGTGTCAAAATGTTGTGGAGAGGACATTTGTCAGACAAACTGCAGCTTACAAAGGATTATGGGGTAAAAGTCAGGCTGAAATTGCCACTGCAGAATATCTTCATAATGGACATCTTGTCTACACAACTTTTGCTTGATTTAAGTTTTTTAACTGATTGCAAACACAGCAATAGAATGTCCTCTCCGCAACAGCTATTGTTGTCAATGCAGGTAATTTATGTTAATTTATGAAATAATGACAACAACCCTGTCGACAATTTCCTTTTTCTACAAACTTCAACCATTTGGCTATAGCCGAAACAGAAAATTACACCAGATTAAGGCAGTTTTTTTGCAACCCTTTCTTTGTCCAAAATACTGTGGAATGACCCGATAATATCTTCTCAGATAGAGTAAGTAAATTAATAATATATGCCTTACATCTAGTAGATGATACAACTTTTTCACTGCTAGCGGACGCCTCTTTTCTTTGTATTCAGTATGTGGAGAAAAGAGACCTCTGCCATGGGTTGAAACAGTCTGTGTTGAGCATGCACCACGGTTTGTTAGAGACCAAACCATCATTAGCCTCCATTGCAGCCATTGTTTGTGTTGGTCCTATTCTCCCTCCCAATCAATGTCTGCTGAACTGAGCCAGACATTCCATTTCAGGAACTGACCAATCACAGCGTGGCTTTTAAATTTTTGTGGCTAAGTTCCCTTAGTCTCCATCATAGCTGTTGTTTGTGTTGGTTCTATTCTCCCTCCTGCTTGGATACTTAGACACAATGGGAATGGAATGCCTGACTCGGTTCAGCAGACGTTGGTGGGAAGGGAGAATAGGGCCGACACAAACAAGGGCTGCGAATGATGCTAAACCATCGTGAATGTGATGCTTTTAGTATGTGCGGGCTCATCAAATGACAGCAGAATTACTCTACAGTGTAAATGTGTGAGACTCAGTGGGCTCAAGTCACAATCAGCAAACAATGCAAGGAGCATGGGTCTTAAACCACTGTCCAAGACCGTGGACCGCGGCTTAAGGGGGGACTAACTGAACTACAAAATTAGCTAACATTGTTGCTATGGAAAGTTGCCAACCCTCAGATCTTGGAAACCATAACTTGCACGGGCAAGCTGCCTGTCTATGTTTTTACAATCAAAAAGGTTCACAAGATTTTCGAATCACAACCATATTTGGTAAGTCACATGACCAGAACAGAAAAAGGCCTAAAACTTGAGTGGCGTACTTTTCTGGATATCGAAAATGGTACCAATGGTTAACGATCGCCAAGGTGCAAAACTCTACGTATCGATTTTTTAAAATTCGCATTTTTGTGAGATTTATGACGTCATAAGCACGCAAATTCATACCATTTCGTCATTATCATTGCAGTTATGTACGTTAACAACAGTTGCTTACATGTACGTAGGCTTGTAAAGAAGGCTGGAATATCTCTGACTGACAAAAAAATCTGAACTTCACACCATTTTCTCCAAGTTTTAGGGATTTTTCTCTCTAAAGTGCGGTTGGGGCCTGGGGCAAGTTGCGCATGCGCAATAACAATTCATAAATTTTACATGTTCACCTCTTCACATGTTTCACCAATATAGTGGCAAAAACACTGAATAACCGTGTTTTACAATTACAGTCCGTAAAAATCCCTTGGCAACAACGCTAAATCTGTAGTTAAGTTAGTCCCCCTTAATCAAAGACATGTTTTGACCCATGGCAGAAGAGAGGCCTCTGCTAGCTTGGAATACAATGTTGATCTTTGTTGCTCATCACTTGTACTTGCCTGGATACTTGGATCTGACAAGATTATTTGAAACATTGTCTTTCAGCTGCAGTTGCAGATGCCTCCTCAGCTATCAGTTTACTTCCAACAAATTGTAAAGCACATACAAGAAAAGGGTGAGAGAGAATTGTGTTTCAAATACATTTATATGATTGTAGTGTTTTTACTGATGATAATCTCACTTTTGCTGGTGTACATTTATCAATGGGTTATCAGGAAAGCAATACAACTATTGAGAATTAGGTATGTAAAAATAATAAAACAAATTCATGATTTTGGCATGAAGTACCGGTACTTGTAGTGTCTGTGCCAAAAGTACCACGTGGGATTTATCACGTTTGTCAAAATGTTGTGTTCTCATTTTGATATCAGAGGACCATTTGGGGATGCAAAGTTCAAAATAATGTGATATTACAATCTAAGTACTGTACTCTAATACAGAAATCAGATCTGAACAAGGCCAGGGTTATAACTGGCATGCAAGTTTCAATAATGCATAATATCTGTTAGAAACAAAACAATTGGACCTCTAATACCAGGTCAGATTGTTCACATTGTTTGCAAAAAGGTGGCAGCTGATTTTGCTTATTATACATAATTTATTTGTTAATTGACAGCATGGCTCTTTTTCATCTTGAGGATTTCAAAGCAGCTAAGCAGGCATTTTTAGATGCTTTACAGTTTGACAGTGAGTACCATGTTTCTTTCTTTGTCTTTACGTTGATGGATGTGCCTGCCAAAGGCAAACTTGTGTGTAACTGGGGGAGTATCTTTTTAAGGGTTGCTGTGCAATGTGTTTACATTGTATATAGTCTCTATAGTTGAATTAATCAAGGTGTAAATTGAGAAGTTGCACATGACAACCTCCAGCAATTACAGTGGAATCCCGCTCCATGGACACCCACTTATAACAGACACTTTTCTTGGTCCCGACAACTAAAAGGGTCATACATGTATATTACTCTTAAATTAACCCACTTACCTAATATGGACACCTGGATAATACAGACACTTTGGCATGCCCTTTTGGTGTCTGTGTTAATGGCGTTCCACTGTACATGCCTTGTCCTAAAAAACAATTTTATTGGTTGTTCATTGTTTTTTATTGATTTCTTTTACAGAAGAAAACAAGGAATTAAAGACTTGGGTCAGAAAATGTGATGCTGAACTGGACTGTAAGTAATCATTAAGCAAGAAAGCATGAAGTGCTTTTAAACATGGCCATTATGCTTCGCTCTACACTCCTAAGGTTGTTTGGTGTAGTGAAAGTTGGATGTCTCTGGTGACTGACTTAAAAAAAAACCATTATGGTTAAACCCAGAACTGGACTCACCCCAAGTGGTATGGTCAGTGCATCAGTGAATCATCTGCTGCAGGTAATTTATTGTAGGCAATAAAAGCAAACAATCAGTCAATTTATGCCCACGCCTCCTACAGGTGCATTTTGAGCTGTTCTCCATATCTCATCATGTCCTACTAGGTCATCTTTGTCAGTACAGCAATATTTATAAAAACAAGCTAATTTAAAAGATATCTTACTGTATTGTACATGTGGGTGGGTAGGTAGGTTGGCGAGAAAAATGTGTTATTTTTCATTAACTTTGTATTGACGTTGTTTCATTTCTTTTTACCTAGTGGCAGCAAATGAAGCTAAACTTGAAGCAGGTGCAGCTGATGGGGTAATTATAACTGATGTATCTGTTATAGGTCAAAATTCAAAATAATTTTAACCTAGGTCAAAATGAAATTCCTTTGTCCTCTAACCCTAATTGTTCGCGAATCATGAATACTTAGGGTTAAGAGACAAAGGAATTTCATTTGACCTGAATTTTGTTTTGACCCACACTGTACAACATATCCACTAGTAAAGCAAAATGTTGGTCTCTTCAAGTGACTGGGTGTTGGGAGGAAAGTGATGTTCTCATCACTATGACATTTATATCAACTGTTTCTACTACCTGAAAAATTTCTGCAATTTGATTGGCTGAGAGCAGAGGTATTTCAGCTTAATTTGAAATACCTACATGACTTGTGTAAATTACAGTTTCTATGGTCTCTGAAATCATGAGATCACATCTCTGTGTGAATTTTAAAAAATGGTAGAAAGTTTCCAGATTTTCAAATTCAAGATACTCAAGAAGGCAAAGAAAATGCAGAAAACTAAAATACAAAAATAAACAACTGGATGAAATAAACAGTTGGCATTACACAAATTTCAAAAGTAGTAGTAATAATAAACAAATAATAGCATGATTTGTACGTTACATTTGGTATAAATACCACTAATATTTCGAAATTGTCCCAAATTCAATTTTAAAATATCACTCGTGGTATTTATGCCATATTTCACCACAAATCATGCTATTACCTATACAAATAAGAGTTGTATCTCACTGGTTAATGGCTGGTTATTTCATTGGATTCTCTTTCTCCAGGCTGTTGTTGGTATGGCTAGTGGAGAAGATCCACAACCCTCAGAGACAGAACACAGTACCAAAGCTACAGAGCAAACTCCAAATAATGATGTACCTGGTGGAGGCATTGACTCGGTAACTATTGCGGATACCTCTGCTTCATCTTCCTCTGTTACGGAGACTCAGCCTCGTCAGGAGCAACCTCAGGCCCCTCTATCACCTCCAAAACCACGGTAAATTACAAACTATCCATTCAAGTTATTGTTGAAACTTTCGTCATATCAGCCAGTTATTGATTTGTTAACATATTGATTAATTGTTTGTATTTGTTCAGAATTCTGTAGACTGAATGATTTTGCTTCCATACTTTTTCCATAACATTTGGCTATTTTTTTTGTTTGTATCGTCATTCATAAATTCATGATCAGATTATTAGTTGGTTACTAAAGCCTGGTTCACGCTAGCGACATAATGACATGTGATGATGTTACATGTATGTTGGTACTGTGAACCAGGCTTAAGTTCATTGCCAGTTATTGGAATTTTTACTGAAATCGTTATGATTTGAAATTTTCTGGTTGGTAGATATGATTGGTACCAAACAGAAACACACGTTATTGTAACGCTGATGATAAAGAATTCAAAAAAGGAAAATGTCAATGTGGAATATGGTGAAAAAACAGTAAGTTATGCATAAATTTTATTGTCACGTGACTTGTGTGTTTTTGTACTTTGTTTTCATTTGTATGCAGTGAACAATAATGCCTGTAATGATATCTAATGGTTCTCTTTACCATGATCTCACATTTGGATTATAGCTAAGTGCTACTGTTATGCTTCCAAGTGGCAGTGAGTTCAGTTTGGAATTGGATCTTCCTCATGCAATAGTTCCAGCACAGTGTAAAACAAGAATCATGTCAACAAAGGTAAAGCAGACTGTTCTTCATACTGCAGTCACAAAGTGTTCGTGATAGCTCTCAATCCGAATAAATAAAGAATTAATTTTTGTCTGGTTGTTATAGGCATGGGTCTTTCCTAAACGTCTTTAGGTCACCATTTGAGTTTGTCATGTCTGCAAGCCACCTTTCTCAGGGATACCAAAGCTAAAACTTTAGCTAACAAGCTATGGACTCTGTCATTTCAGGCCCAATACATTACATTACAAATTCCTTATAATTTAAATGTTTTCAACGTCATTACTGGTGCAGTACTCACTATTCACAGTCAAGGATTTTATTGGTTCACACTTCATGTAGGGCACTTCAATCACTATTCACAGAATGGTTCTCCAGTCAGTCCCAATTCAAGGAGCACAATACAAAATCATATCATCCTGAAATACTGCCCACTCCCCTACTTCTCTGGTAACAAAATTCCACCTTCAGTGGGCCATTTTCTAAACGAGTAAGGGCCTTGGAATGAATCCAAACTTAACTGAAAATCAATGAAATTGAACTACCGGTAAATCCGTTCTCACATGAAAGGCTTCCTCAAAATAAGAAGTTTCAGCAAGTTTCAGTGTATTTGGTTGAAAAGCCGCCAGATAACATGCATTTAAAACTTAAAAAAATCCCATACAAATGTCTCTTTTTCAAAAAGTGTGTCCCTCCAAACCATACAAAGCCTCTTCAAACACATTTTTTCCAGCTCTAATTCAACTGAAGAGCATCAAAGTTGGTTAGGTGACCATTTTTGAGATGCTCTTTCATGCAGTGGAAACAAATTTTTCCAGTCAATAGATTTTAAAACTTTGTTCCCAGACCCTTGTCTTTTTTAGATAATGGCCCATAACTACTCAACTTGATCTTTACAGCCTACATTTTGTGCCCAGACATGTGGCTCTGATACAACAGTATTTAACTAATTATTAGGCCCATTTTGAAATCACTGGTGATTCTTGCAATCTGACTGGCTCTCAACAGTGCAATTTATTCCCAAATCGCACCATTTTTTAGTCTTAATCACATCCTTTCTGTAACCCATCAAAATGAAAATGAAATAATACTAACCTATCAAATTTCATGGATAAACAAATATTAATATTTTATATTTCAAAAGCTGTGTGATTTCAAAATGGGTGTAATAAAGTGGTAATTGAACTTCATGTCATGCAATTTTGGTCTGAAATCATACTTGTGATTTTAAGTCAAACTCACGCTGGGCGCTCATTCGATTTTGAAATCACGCGTATGATGTCAGACCAAATTGCACTCCACTCAGTGCAATTACCATTATTAAAAGTAAATTGTACAGTTTGATTTAGTTCATATCTTGTCATAAAAACAACAAAAACCCAAACATGACTGTGTGATTTGTATGTTCACATATAGGTTGAGCTGAAGATGAAAAAGGCTGAAGCCATAAGATGGTCATCACTTGAAGCAGGTGATGAAGTCAAGTCTAAACCATTTCCAACAGACGGTATGTCTTGTGAATACTTATGTCTTACTTGGGTGTCAAAGTTCATCTCTAAACACCAAGTAAATGAAGTTTGGTATAATTATTGTGAGTTAACGTATCACCTCTGCACAGACTCTGAAAGCCCTACTTGTTGATATGACAATGAAGTAATGGTAATAGGACTGAGTGGAGTCCAATTCGGTCTGTAATCATACGAGTGATAACAAAACTGCAGACCGGTTAGCTGACCATTTAGCCGACCGGTTAGCTCAGTTGGTAGAGCACCAGACTACCATGCGGGAGGTCGTGGGTTCAAACCCTGACCGGACCAACACTCAGGGTCTTTAAATCATTGAGGAGAAAGTGCTGCCTTTGTAACGACATCTGCAAATGGTTAGACTTTCTAGTCTTCTTGGATAAGGACGATAAACAGTAGGCCCCATCTCACAACTCTTCATAATTGATTCTGTGGGACGTTGAAGAACCCACACACTGTTCGAAAAGAGTAGGGGATGTGGTCCCCAGTGTGGTGGTCTACCTCTTCTGGAATGTGGTTATGGGGGTGGGATTTGCAGTTACGGGCCTGCAGTAATTGGCGCAAGCTGTTGTAGTTTCCCTGCCAGGTCTCTGGCGAAGCTAATAAAATAAAATAAAATTAAAAAATTGGACGACCACGCAGTGGGAGTCCGATTTGTTTATCACGAGTATGATTACAGACCGAATTGGATGACATGAAGTCTTATTACCAATTAATCATAAAAGAGCCAAGTTATAAAAGGAAGGGAAATTTTGCATTAAAAGACTAACAAAGGTAGTGTAAATTGTTTAATGTCGACTACAATCAAAATGCATGGTGAATGAAACCAAGGTTGTGATTGGTTGATTTAAACTACAACTTTGAATGTGATTGGCTTATTGAACTGTCTGATAACAAACTGTCCAATAACAAACTGTCTGATAACAACTTGGCAAGTGAATTAGTGGAAAATAGGAGTTTTTTTTAAACCAATTACAATCAAGGAAATTGTAATTTTTATGATAACTGGAATAATCCTGTTGGCTGTGTGCAATACAGTTAACTTATATATAGGATTCATTGTTGTGTACTGTACTGTACATAATTGGCAGTTTTAAAACACCACATTAATTTTTAATTTCATTTTTATTTGAGCAAGGGAAGCAACGGTCAAAGTTACTTTCAGTTGGGTAAAGCTTAGTGTAGTTTGCAAGCCAGTGAATTAGAAATTTTATTTTCATTCCATGGCAAAGCAGTTTGATATATTTTTTCGAAAGTTAATTGGCCAGATAACATCACTGATAAATCTTTTCTGGAAACTAATTATTTCTCACACAATGTATTGGGTTTAATAACCTACATTAGCCAAAGCCACTCGAGCCTGGTTGAGCCATAGTGACTTAAAAAAATAACAACTTCTTGATGGGACATCTGTGTATTTATTGCAGATAAAAAATGTTCAACAAGGTTGAATCTCGATTCCATTTTTTCCTAGCCTCAATTATGAATAATCAGGGTTAGGAGACAAAGGGAATTGAGATTCAGCCTACTGTAGGTTAAAATTTTTACCTGAATTTAATTTTTACCTACAACATATATTTTTACTCCAGGCAAAGCAAGTGATGCTTCCACAGTGCATAAGTACCCTTCATCAAGACATGTTGGCAAAGACTGGGATAAAGTTGCAGCGCAGATTGCAAAGGAAGAGAAAGATGAGAAACTTGAAGGAGAAGCAGCTTTGAATCAATTATTCCAACAGATTTACGGAGATGGAAGTGATGAAGTTCGGAAGGCAATGAATAAATCATTTGTTGAATCTGGTGGAACTGTGTTGAGCACTAATTGGGATGAGGTTAGAAGAGGGCATGTTGATTGTAAACCTCCTGATGGCATGGAGTGGAAGGACTGGGACAAGTGAAAGAACTTATTGGAACTGAAATGTTGGCTTGTTCAAACTGGAGCTCAAAGTGTTTTCTTTACAGCTTTGTGTTCATCAAGCCCAGGACAGACATTGCAGTTCTAAGTCAACTTATGCAGTTTCTCTGCATAGTGTTGACATGAGTCAATTCTTTGCCAGAGATAACAGAGACCTTACATAAAAGGAAGGCAGCAGCAAGAGGGTAACAAAATTCCTTGTGCGACCAGCATGATGGCTACAATTACTTATGATTATTAAGTCATTATTTTGCCATTTTGTGTTCTTATACAGATGTAAGAATGCACTGTACAATCTAAGAATGTAATACTGGTCACACAAGTCATCTTTTTATACTTTGTATGTCACACATGTCCATTTGAACTGCATGAAAGCCACAAAATGGTCATTTTTGAGATTGCTGTTAAATCTGGCATAAAATTTGGCTTTAGTTAGCAATCAAAATGTTAAAACAACAACAACAATGTGGAAAGGATTGATTAAGAGGAACACAATCCATTGAAACAACAACAACAACAACAACAAAAAGATTGACGACTGCTTGCTTTTAGTCTTAATCTGTAGCTTGTGATGAGCTGAATTGTCACTTCAGGGACATGACTTTAATATTTTAACAAGAGTGCAGCTTTTAATAAAATCAGCATGTTTGTAACAACAAGTCTTTACTGTTGCCATTATTTGGGCATCTGTAAAATAGCGGAGTGCAGGTTTTTAAAACATAATGAAGAGAGTAAAGTTGTATAAGGTCTTGCACTGCTATTGATTTTTAAGTCAGGTCCAGAGTAGTTTTTCATGTCACATAATTATTGCATTTGTCTCCAAAGAGCAAGGAATGTTGCACACAGAAAAACAAAGCAAAATTAACATGCTTTTGTACATGTAGTAAGTATAAAAATATGATTAGGAGGTTCAAATAATTCATGTACGTACAGTATTTTTGTTTTCATGCTGAGGCAGTAACTTCACCAAGACATTTCTGCACTATCGATACAAAAGATTTCCTTGGTTTTTTTCATGGACAGCTGTTTCTTGGAAAACTATGCCAGGATTTTATCACTATTCCAATAACAAATCTTTACAACAGCTCGACTGTCACAGGCTGTTTTCCATTGTTTTGGTTCTTTAAGTCAGTCTTTTGAGGGGATTGCACTCAAACACTGGCTCTAGAATTGTTTTCACATACAAATTTTCAGTATTCAGTTCATCTGCTTCTCCGTTCCTCAGTTTCACATTTCTGCTGAGCTGACATCTCGGTGAACATACATGTGCTGTAAATCCTTGATGATGCCTAGCGTGCACATGACTCACTGCTGGAGGGTTTACACTAGATATGTGTGGTTTGAAATAAAGCGCTTGTTTGACTGGTTTACATCATCCTATAAATCTGAAGCAGTCGCTTGCCACCTTCCACACTGTTCCTCCTTCAGCAGTCAAAAGAAAGTTCTGTGAGAAGAGTTCAGCTTTGTGGCCATCAAATTTGACTAATCCCTCAACAACAACCAGCACTGTAGTTTGGCCAGGAATTGCTTGATCTTGGTATACAAACAAAATAATAAAGTGATGAGTATATTATGATGCAAAGGTGCTTTATCCATTGCATGTATCCACTCCCTCACGTTTGAGTAAAACACTGCTTTTTCATTCCACTTATACCTTGGACATCTAAAGGGCAGGGGTGGAGATGAATCAGCATGAACTTTATAATTAATTTTCGGTCAGGTACATGTAGCAAAAATTCAACAGCACAACTACTAGAAAATAATAATAATATTAACATGGCTAAGTTTGAGAGTTGTATCTTGCAATAGTGAAGATATACAGGTAACTCCATAAAGGTGGTAAATTTTACATGTGATTGAGAGGAAATGAGATGGTACATTTTAAGCATGGTGGATAAATGAAAGATGTCCTGATAAATGAGACTAGCAGCCTAGCTCCCACAAGTCTCCTGTAGCTCATCAGCAGAGCAATTTGGAATTGTTGTTTCTGAGTATCAGTGTGACATGCAGAAAAATTACATCTTTCATTCACACATGATTGTACAGCAGCAGGTGTCCTTATAGTCCATTTTACGGTTGCATGCTCAGTGACCTGGCCTATTAATGGAAATGAGGCTGGCGGTGACCTTGTTGTGATAGACTTCACTGCTTTTCTCATGTGAATCATGTTATTCTCATGCTATCTGCATGTGAAAGACAGAGGTTTGTATAGAACAAGGTCACCTTCAGCCTCGCTTCCAAACAAAGGCCAGGTCACTGAATGGCAACTGTGAAATGGGCTGTTAAGGAGAAAAGGTGCTCTTTGAACAGCAATCAGCATTGTTCAATGAGCAGATGCTTAATCTAATAATTTATTGGATTTTGGGTTGGTCTATCCACCAGATGCATGTGAAATTTTAATAATTATTCATCGTTATGGCCCCCGTCATTCTCCCAGAGGAGAGAAGTCATTTAGTCGATTCAAAGTCTTCACAAAGTGGCTGGTGCTGGATGGCTTGTGTTGTGGATTACACTATCCACCCCATAACCAGTTTTCCAGGCCCTTGTACACTGGAAAATGCTTTGTGAAACCAAGGAATACCTGACACTGGCTGACAATCCAGTGAATGCAGCGTGTGTTCCGTTGCTGGAAGACTATTGAAAAATTCTGTGACTGCTTCAGAACCACCCTTCACTACATTTCCGTTCCACACGATCGTCGTGTCAGCTGAATATAATTTTGACATAAGCTGTAAGCCAAACAATCAAACAGAGTATAAGATTAGTACTAAAAGTCGAAAGATCAAGAGGAATGTTAACTCGAGCTATAAGCTTAGCTTATTAACTCACATGGCGTCGTTTGTCGAACGTTTCATAGTAAACATTGCTAAATTCCTCGCCCGCTTGCGTTGCCTGTTCAGCTGCATTTCTCAAACCCTACATCGTTAAGCAAAGAACATTAAAACACCAAGACTGACAAACATTTTTAAAGTCCAAAACACACAAAAAGAACTCACATCAACTTTGGCCGCCATTTTGTTTCTTCCAAAAACAAGCCGCTGTGAAATAAAATGACGGCTCAGGGGGAGTGGTTGCTGAGCATTGGAAACGTTCAGACAAAGCATGTGACCAAAACAAAACGTTTCAGCTAAATATTTCACTTGTATGAGATATCAGTGTTGCACTGATGCTCTTCAAGTAACACGATGTGGAAGGAGTTTTTCATTGGACTGTATCTTGCAACGCAATTGGTTCTCACCAGTCAGGACACTTGTTCGAGCTTTGATTATGGAAGGAGTTTGTTGAATTCTAATTCCGGAAATTTGAACGTGGGGAAACAAGGTTGTGGGTGCTCAGCGTTAAAGCGAAATAACTCTCTAAAGAAGGAAGAAACGTCACAAGACAAAGAAAACAATGAGGAAGAGATTGAGTTAAAATCAGCGCACAGCAGGACTAATCAAATGGCTTTTGTCAAAGGTGGTAAATTTGTAATGGGGACGGACCACCCATTTCTGCCTATGGACGGGGAGGGTCCCGCTAGAGAGGTGAAAGTTGACTCGTTTTATATGGATATTTATGAAGTCAGTAATGCAGAGTTTGAACTTTTTGTGAATGGCACTGGTCATGCGACAGAGGTATGAAAAAAAAATCTTTGTTGTTGTAAACTATGTACATGTAATGTACATGTCATCGGCTTCCCTGTGAGGTTGACCCCCAGGCTAGCCAGGGGGATTGTAAAATCAGTCAAGCAAACTTGAGGAATTTCCCTTGGGAGTCGGGGAATCTCTCAAGACAAAGTCTCCGGGGTGAGGTGTCTCTCAGCTGAAAATCCCTGTGACATCCTTTTCAAACTTGTGAATTCCCCCACCCCATAATCTTTGATTGTAAAACAATGTCAAGATTTCCCCCTACCCTCGGGCAAAGAATCCCATCCATCTCCTTGTATTCACCCACATATCTCCCTGGTAGGCCCGGGACTCGACCCCATGGGAGAAGCCAATGACCTGTGCATAATTCAATAACAGGAAAGATTACTGCACATCCCCATACAGTAGATGCAGTCCTACATGCCTGCACCAATGACATACTAACCGTTTTACATGGGTGCACATAAATATGAATTGATGTTTGGGGCTGTGCAGAAAAATAATACCATCATAGATAATTGAATTATGCTAGATCATTCTTGCCAGTTTAAAGTAAGAGGTTGAGTAGTAAGGGGTGGGTAGGAGTAATTGCTGGTGGATGGTGGGAGAAGTGTGTTGAAAACATGATGAGAAGGACATGGGTGCTATACTGTATTCAAGTTTCAATCTTCTCTGTTATGAAGTTTTGGTATTCTGACTCTTATAATGCAGTGCTAAGCTGGCAATTGCAGCCAGACAGGGGGAATTTTGTTGATTTTCAATGCAGTGCTGTGATCTTTTTCAGTTTGTTTTGGTACCTCATAATATACCATTCCATTGGGTGGGGAATCACAAACTGAGATCTTGCTCAGATAGTCAACAATGTGAGTCTTGTCAGCATTGAGCAGCTACTGTAATACTCTTAGTCTTGATACTCTATAAACTTGTGCTTAGAGCTGGTCAGTCAAGACTTGCGGGTCATTCATTCAGATAGTGATACATGTATGTAATGGATACTGACTTCCTGAATGCAATAGTTCGCTATTTACTCATCAGTGAAACTTGATTTTCTTGTTGTTTTTATTTCATTTCACAGGCTGAAAAGTTTGGTGATTCTTTTGTTCTTGAAGGAAAGATTAGTGAAGAGATAAAGAAAGATATTCATCAAGCAGTGAGTTGTAATTACTTGAAAGTTAGATGCTCACATTAGTGGGATAGATTTTAATCTGAAGGCAGCTGTGGCAACTTTGTCTTGGAATCTGACCTGCATAATGTTAGACTGGAAGTAAAAATCTTCACACTTTGCAAGAAAATGGAAGGATAACTGAAGGCTGAAAACTCTGGTTTCCATAAATGTCTTCTCTTATGAGTTCTTCATATAATAATTTATGATTTCTGATAGTAATTACTGGGAGAAATAGAGTACTAAAGTGATGACATCACAAAAACTAAATTTGTAAAATCATGGGATTTGTTAAGATATTCCGAAAGAACACGATAAAAAATACCTGCTTGCCAAAAATCAGCATTTTCTTACAGTTTGAGAGCGAGATATTAGCACCATTATGCTCTGCTGACTCCATACAAATACTTCTAAATTTTACTAAGTTCATAACGTTATGAACCAAGTCAAATTAAAAACATTTTGTATGGAGTTAGCAGAGTATAACAATGCTAATATCTCAGAGCCAATTTGCCTGTTTAAATGATGATATTTTGCTATTTTGTCTTTTGAGGTTGCTGGAGCCCCTTGGTGGCTGCCAGTGAAAGGAGCTTATTGGAGAAAACCAGAGGGACCTGATACACATATCAGAGATAGGTAAAACACCTCAGCTGCTAATAACTTTACACAGCTTATATTCACTATCATGTTAGAACACCCACCTTCTCCCATAGTCACATATTAAAGTGTACCTAACCCCAAAGTATTTTTTCACTTAAATAAATCTTTGCATCTGTTCAAAACGCTTTGCACTTTTTTGCGTCTTTTTAAACCAAATACTGACTTTTTATAGGCTGTGAAAGTTACAAAATCTAGCCATCATTTGTCCCACGACCAAGCTAGTAAGGGCCATGGGCCTATTCCTTACTTGATGTCACAAACTGCTTTGCATGCATGTTTACAAAGACTTACCACAATAAAATCAGTTTGATGTCAAGTAAGGAATAGACCCATGCCTTAGCTTGGTTGTGGGACAGATGATGGCTAGATTTGATAACTTTCACAGCCTATAAAAAGTCAAGATTTGGTTTAAATAGGCGCAAAAAGGCACAATGCGTTTCGAACATGTGCAAAGATTTATTTCAGCAAAAAAATATTTTGGGGTTAGGAACAATTTAAAAACCGTCCCTTGGACTCCACACAGGAGCTTGTGCTGGCAGTTTTCTCTAACACCTCCAATGTAACCACCATTCCTTGCTGTGTCATTTTTGTGGCCTCTTGCAATGGTGTTTAAAATAGTGTACAACTTCTCAAATGTAGCTTCGTACATCTGACTGTTTGGTAATTTATTTCAGAATGGATCATCCAGTTCTTCACGTCTCATGGAATGATGCTGTTGCATTTTGTAAATGGGCAGGGAAAAGGCTTCCCACAGAAGCTGAGTGGGAATATGCCTGCAGAGCAGGGCTGAAAAACAAGTAAGATAATAATAAATATAATAATAATAATAATAATAATAATAATAATAATAATAATAATAATAATAATAATAATAATAATAATAATCACTTTATTAAAGTGTCAAAACTTTCCAGCTGAGCACAGATGCTCTACTGATTGGGGAGACTAAATCAAATCAAATTTAAATAAAGTAGAACCAAATCAAATGTTGGTTTTTGTGGAGAGGGGAAAAAACCTGAGTACCCAGCGAAAAACCTCTTGGAACAGAGTAGAGAACCAGCCCACTTATTATGCTGAGTGGCAAGTGGAAGGCGAGCACTCTCACCACTGCACCAACCCTGCTCCCCTACTGTTGTTCAAAGACATGCACATCATTTGATGCCAAGGTTTTGGTTCACGTCCTGCCCTCTCTGCTTCTTATTACAGTATTACAAAAAGTTTGAAAACCTCATAAATGGTATTATTGTCCTTTTACCCATGCTAAATCATTGCTAAATATCATTTCTTGATCCATTTTAGCCATACACAAACACAGAAAATATTTTCATTCTTTTTTTTCAAATTCTTGACCCAAGTTTTTTTTTAATTAGCTTTGCCAATTCTTGGCAGGGTCACTGCAACAGCATGAAGCCAATTACTGCAGGCCCAATTGAGTAGGTTGGACACTACAGGTGGTCACTGCCAGGGCTTTGTTATGTCCCTAGTGATTCTTTAACATCCCACAGAATTAATTATGAATAGTTGTGAGACAGGCCTATGGTTTATCATCCTTATCCGAGAAGACTAGAAACACTATAATTAGAATAAATGGCTTGCTGATATCACCAAGTTTTGCTTGATGGCAGAAAGTACTCTTGGGGTGACAAGTTCAGGAAGGATAACCATTACATGGCAAACACGTGGCAGGGAAAGTTCCCAACTCATGATACAGCGCTGGATGGGTATGCTGGTACAGCATCAGTCACAGCATTCCCAGCCAACAATTACGGCCTTTATAACATGTTAGGGAATGCGTGGGAATGGACTCAGGATTGGTGGACCATCAGGCATTCAACTCACTTTCAAGAAAACCCGGTAAGAGCAACAAAATTAATCTTGGTTTGATTAATTTCTATACTTTTTACTCAAGACCAATTTTATTTGCAACTGATTTTGTCACAGAATACACAAGAAAGATCAAACTAAATGCTACTTTGTTTGTTTGTTTTTTGCCTGTTCTATTTTGATTGCTTTCCATTTCGACATATGAATTGTGATAGATCATTTGAGGAACCTACAATAAGGATAAAACTACCGTAGTTGTGACACTCCCCAAAAAGAAACCTTTTTACAGTATTAAACGCGTCAATTCTCTAATCTCCACTCCACATGTTTTACCCTCCTCCTCCTTTTCAATGTTGTAACTATGTGACAGTGTCAACGAAGCGTGTTCAATCATTAAAAATAGGGGGAGGGGGTGGCTATAGATGAGAAAGCTGTTTTTAAATTACAGAACGACACTTATTTGATAAGAAAGCGTCTGTTTTACTCAAATGTCTCAACATTTTTGTGCCCGATGGGACCTTCAATTTTTCCTTGGAATTTTGGATGCAGTTTAATATTCGACCTTAAAAATCAACCTGAAAGTCAGGATAGGATGGTAATCCCCGTGGCCTTTCAATAGTTTCTTTGTTGGTTATCTTGTGTTGGAAGGAAAGTGGCACTAAAATTTTTTACTTGTTTTTACAGTGTATGTGTGTGTTTGTTGTTACCAGTAGTTACTCTATGGTAGGTCTAGAACTGTCGCAAACTGAGTAAATAGTCATCTTATCTGGCACCATTTGAAAATGGGAAGCTTTAATACGGTTCTTTTAGCAGTAACGGTTGTTCTGATCTGTTTTGGTTTAGAAAGGTCCGCTGTCTGGAAGGGACAAAGTGAAGAAAGGAGGATCGTACATGTGCCATAAAGTGAGTTAAACGACCTTGCACTCTATGTGGGTCAAGTGATCTTTAGTACAGGGATAATGGTGGCAGGGTGGGGAGCAGGGGGTCAAAATATTGCGCTTCCTACACCCTGTTCTCCCGCCTCCCGTACATTTTTCTCCCAAGCTCCCGCACATTTTCGCGCTGCTCCCGCCTCCGATGAATTGTTCTCTTCTGCCTCCCTCCCTTTTAGAACTCCTATTCCGCCCTC
Organism: Pachyseris speciosa; assembly: GCA_016490735.1. Classification (NCBI taxonomy): domain Eukaryota; kingdom Metazoa; phylum Cnidaria; class Anthozoa; order Scleractinia; family Pachyseridae; genus Pachyseris; species Pachyseris speciosa. The sequence continues at coordinate 70,717 of JAEMWC010000115.1, forward strand.
CCCTCTCCTGCATTCCATATCCCTCCCGTCCCCTATTCTCCCAGGCTGTCACCCCCTTTCCACCCGGGAGAGGTGGGTACGGTTCTTAGCCATCTCGCGACTACAGGTGTAGTTCTTTGTGTCGTCACGCAACGCTCGTGGGCGGGAAGACAACACCTGACAGCCACAGCACGGACAACACCTCACTGCCAGTCACGCATCGGCAAAGATAAACAAACAGAAATCGAAACAGAAAACAGTCATACTATCAAAACAAGGGTTGTAGTCATTTGCTATTGGAGCCGTGGGTATTGTATGGCTGATGAAAGAGGTTGCACAGTCGGCTAAAGCCACACAAAAAGTGAATCATTCGTTTTTTGGTGTTGTGTCTATTTTTTTTGTAGTCGTACTGCTACAGATACCGCTGTGCCGCCAGAAGCCAAAATTCTGCAGACACCACCGCGTCAAACCTTGGCTTCCGTTGCGTCAGTGATAAATTACCGGATGGAGTCAAGCTTGTGAAATAGATTGTTAATGCAGTGTAAATGAGAGAGATATATTTTATATGATTGCCTTCTAGTTAACAAACTTGCCACATTGTAAACGTTATGTGGTCCGTGCAACAGCACTCCACCACAAGAGATTTAGAATTGCTTGTCATGTTCCGGAGAGGAGAACGTTTTGTTACAAGTGTGATTGTATGAAGAAAGATACACCATTCAAAGTAGATGACGAATTTGTTATGTTCTTTGCTTCGCTTGGTGATTTTTTTTGTTGAAATTTCAGGACTTCCAAGTCCGAGAGAATAGATTATTTTAGTAGACATCTAATATTCCATGTTTTACAAAAATTCGTTCGAGAAAACTGGGAGCAAATCACTGTACACACAGGAGTACCCAACGACCTTTTCTGAGAATTTTTATCGTACGATGTAATAAACACTAGCTGAGTACCCCCCTGTCAATCTTCGTTAATATTTAACTTTCCTGGAAAAAAAATTACCGCTCTTCAATGCCAGCAAGCAAAACTTTTGAGAAATAAAAATCCCAGTCAGCTACGAGCGTGTCGTTTCTCAACGAGCCAGCAAAGTTGAAAATGCCACAAAACACGAAATGCCAGCCAGCACGGGTGGAATCTTTCCAGTTTGCCAGCCAGCAGTCGCGTAAGGAAGAAAAATACCCAGCCAGCTAAGTATTGATTTTAACTTAATTTTTGGGCAAAATATGTCGAATGGTTTATTTCGGATGTCAGATCGTTCCCAAGATGGGCAGTAGGCTTCTATCTGTATCCTGTGATGTTTACTTTTAGTTTTTTCCCGAAGTCCTATCTTCTCGCAGATAAAAATCCACCAAAATATGAGGCCAACTGACAGCACATGCTATTCAATAAGTTGAGACTCTTGAAAGTTGCGTTACGAGCCCAAGATATTAAGACAGTTTGTTTGTCATTAACTTTATTTTCAATCTCACGCAGATAAAAGTGCGCCCTCAGTACTCTCAGCCAGCATGAAAACTGAAATAAGACAGCTACCAGAAATGATGTGTTTTGATTCCTGTCAGCCAGTAAGACTCATTACGGACACAAATTCTAGCAGGATTTCGTTAAAATAACACTGCTAGCAAGATTTTTATTTCAGCAAACATTTTGCCAGCCAGCCCAAAATCGGCCTGCAGAGTGGTTATTTTGCAGATCGGCTCCATCGAGCACTCCTGTACACAGTTTCCAATGGTAAAGAGTTCCAATTCTAGATAACAACAACAATAACAACAACAACAACAACAATAATAATAATAATAGATAACGAGAATTTCGAGGTAGCCGGTGTGAGAAATAGCTGACGTTTACTGTGGTTTGCTGGTATGTGGAGGGATCTGGAAACGAATTTAGTCTTGCACAAGCTCGATCGCCACTAAATATAGAAGAATAAGTTGGAGTTAAAGGTAGCTAAAAAAAATAGGTATATGGCAAAGTTGGAGTTAGAGGAAGCTAGAAAAAAAATGAAATGGCAAAGTCCACGGAAAACAGATTTCGGCAAAGAATTCAACGTAACCGTAGATTTAAGAGATCTTAGTTATAGCTCCAGTGATGTGAATAAGTCGAGGACGTAAAAAGCAAATAGGAGAAGAACAGAATCAGACATTTCATAGTGAACTTCGTTTTATTTTAATAACTACAGTTAACGTCGTTTAAAAATTTTCCTTCACATGTTATTACTGCTTTCCTGTGTAATGGCATCTTTGGGAATTTCCTCGATACACGTTACAACTGAACTATATTTAGCCTGCCCCAACCCCCTCCCCCTACCACCACCACCACCACCACCCCCTCCCCTCCCAAAAACTGCAGCGACCCATTTATCCCATTATCTTTTATTTTATCCCAAAGGAAAAAAAAAGCAAAAACCTTGTAGCGAGGGAATCACCACTTGACATAAGCAGCAAAACGTCCATCCTTTCCTCTAATATTTGCGACGTTAAATAAATGGGACGAATTGTTCAATTCGACTCGCAACAGTAACAAAGGTCAACCCGTCGCTGCAGAGTAAATTGTACTGAGAAGTCACAAAATGTTGAGACTAAACAGGGTTAAAGTGATATACATTTGTGCAATCAACCTTTTAAAGCTTTGCCCGCCTCTAAAAACCGGTTTTATAATGGAGGACGATTTGCTTATTCTAATGTATGTATGTTGATTTATAGCCTGACCAACTTCATTTAAAGTAAACAATTCTATTGAATTTGTTTGTACACGTTAATCAGTTTCACTCATCAGTCACTGGGCATAAGTCAGAATAAAAGAATAACTTGTCGGGTGCTATTATGAAAAAGTTCTGTTGCATGCAAGTTGTTTTAGTTTTGGAGGAGATGAGCCCATAAGTTGAACCAAATTTACGTCATTCATCCAGAAAGAAACTCGACTGCTTCGGCCTCCACGGATGCTCTGTACCCCTCACGATGATACGCTGAAAACATCGCGGGCGTGAAGTACTGATTGGCCGTGTTGTGGTTTGGGAACGAGTGGCAATACAACTCCGAGACTGAACGGCAGCACAGGCTGTGGCAGCACTCACAACAGCAGAACGTCAGCCGATCCGCCTCGTCTGCATCAAGCTCGGGTCCAGTACCCCACGTACCAGCTTCCAGGTCAACATCGATGTCATGCAATGCCTCTTTCCATGTCACGCGCTCTTTGGTCTGAACACCTTTATTAGGGTGTCTGGGAGCGATAAAGAGGATTTCCCCTTCTCCAACCATCTTTTCTGTTCCGTCGTTATCGTTAAGAGCGTAGTAAGCCACTTTGAACCTACGAGTTAAAATTTCATGGGGTAAGCTACTCATCACAGGACCCCTACTGTGTGACAAAACCAGGAGCCAATGCGCTCGTGACAAAACCGTGAATCAGGGTGAATCAGCTGGATTCACGAGGCTGGAATTGTTTAAGAAATTACGAGGGAAAGAGAAAATAGAAGATCTGTGTATAATGTTTTCCCTATTTTAACTGTTTCTCAAATAACTCCTCTTTTCACCAGAAAAATACAACTAAACACCCCCTTAACTCCATATAAGGATGAGGAAGAGAGTGGTTTGGTAAGAAGAGGGGACGGAGTGCGGTAGCGTGAAGTGGGATATGATAGACATACTTGTAACTCCTGGGTTGTTCGCCTGGCTTTTTCTCCACGAAGTTCGCTCGGATATCCTCTAAAACATCACGGCCATCCATTCCGATGAAAGAGCATCTTAGCTTTTCTCTTGCCATTCGCAGAGCAGCGAGCAGGTCGATACCATAGTCTGCATCTGAGGCATTTACGCCTCCGTTCACAACAACAATTTTTGACAGCCGCAGTTGAAGGAGAGAAATCAAACCAAGATTTTCAATATGACCGCCATCACTGATGCGTAAAATCGTGGGAGGGGATGGGCCAACATTGACAACACCAATCATGTTGCGAATGTAGCGGATGTATGGTACGTTAATCAGAAACCACCTGGGAGGGGAGGTAAAGGAAAACATGATTTGATAAGACCCAATATCAAAGTTTATACTCTCCTTACTGCTCTCCAGTTATCTCCTAGTGTTCTCGTTGACGAAATTTGTTTCAGAATCAAGACGTGTCATCTTTTTTGATCATATCCTTTATTCTCATGCCTTAACGGTTTGATCAAAAGATGATATTGTAAGGAGAAATTAGAAGTTGGTCTTTATTGCAGCTTAGGGGGTTACCTTGAGATCTTTTCAAGCAGGCCCGGTTTTTCTGCCCCCGAGGGAAATGAAGCGATCACAGACAAAAGAAGAAGTATTCCAAAATACAAGAAAACGCCAACGGTGATCCACTTCTCATCATCGTAGAAGTAAGCCACGATTGGTAGAACAACCAAGGGAAGAACACGAATAGTCTCCATCACAAAGGGAACAAACTGAAAAACAAACAAACAAACAAACAAACAAACAAACAAAAAATACTGAGTTGACTGAAAAGCGTCAATTCAGTAATACCTGCTGCAATTACCATCCAGGGGCGTTAACTACTTATTAGAAGGAATTACTGAGTGGTAGCAGATCATTTCCTGGAGCAGGGCCTTGCTTTTATAGCAATGGGAATGAATGTTTTCGCCTTAAAAATTCACTCAAAACAGTTGTAGAGTACCACACGGCCCTGATCAACTAACACTTTTATCAGTGCCCTGAGTAGATGGTCTACAATATCGGACATTTTTGCATGTATCGTTACATTTAACAATTATTCACCGAAGTGGAGGTGAATAATGGTGGATATTTACCGAGCCGCGAAGCGGCTCGGTAAATATCCACCACTTTTACCGACACTGAGGTGAATAATTGTTTTAGTATATACCACACAAGCTGAATAGTTAGCGGACTAAAACATTACTTTATGTGTGACAATATACCGACAAGCGGTCGGCGCCGGTTGCTCGGAGGTGAATAGTACTTGCTAATCACCTCCGAGTTAACCAATCAGAGCGCGCGAAAACCACTATTCACTTGTGTGGTATATACTAAATGTTATTATGATCTAGTGACCCTTTCATAAAGTCTGGTTACTGCTCGTCCATCTTCTCAATCCGGGGATACAAGCTCTGAGAACTCACTGGCTCGTTTCAAACCTGACTTAAAAACCTAAAAGGCGCTGATCCCGAAGCAAATAAATGTCCCAGTTTTAACTGGGAAACTTGACAAATTAATGCAGTCTTAGCAACAAACCAAAACCAAGGCATTTACACTGGCCAATCACAACAGACGCATAAAACCCAACGAACCAATCAGAATTCGAAGCGCAGGTTTTTCCACCAATCACAGAGCAAATCAAAGCAAAAGCAAAGCAAACGAGAACTGCTTTTGACGTTTTGTTGAACCCCGCCCCAAACTCGTGTTATGGCTCGTGTTATGACTCACCATAAGGATCATGTTTCTTCGACGTTCCTTTCGTGGATCTGATAAAATAGATGCTCCCATGGCCACTCCTAAAATAATCTTCAAATCAGTCGCAAAATCCTTCCCGGAAGTTCCCATCTTCCCCATGCGCGGCGTTAGAGCAGCTGCAGACATGGACATCGCCTCAGCCAGCCTAATGTCATCGGGCTCCAGCTTATCGAGGAAGACATCCTCCTCGTATGGGCTGTCAAGCCGCCGGATCTCGCGCGGGTTGAGTGTGAGGATCTCAAATGATTCTTTATCCGTGGGAGTTCGTCTCCAGCCATTTACAGTCGTGTTACAGATGAGAAAAGGGGCTATATTTTCGAAGTCGGCCAAAGTCAAGACTTTGCGTTTCTTGGAATTGAATCGAGGGTAGCCGAGGATTAAGTCGTAACAGCCGATACCAGAGCAACCAGTTTTCCCCACGCTCTGTGGTGAATAGAACGCCTTCTGAAGCCGCCATCTGAAGTTAAAAAAATTTATAGAATGAATGATTGCAAGAAAGGAAACCGTAGACTAGGGACGACAAAGAACAAAGTGTTTTACCTAATGTTTAATGAATGAGCAGGAGTGTTTTATCAAGTTAAAAACACGAGGCGCAGCCGAGTGTTTTAGGACTTGATAAAACCCGAATTGCGAATTTATTGAACGGCTTAAAAAACTTTACTGTACATCTATCCATTCTTACACTAAAATTTAGAATTTGGGTTATTTTGGCCTAGAAAATCGGATGTAAAATTTAGCCGTGTCTTTATCATATATAAAGACACTCATTAAAAATTAATTTCTTTTGTATTTCCCTCATGAATTATTAATGAGTTTTTAAGAGGTGCATAATTCTGGAGACATTATCACAGCCCCCATCAATGTTTTCCAGCGAGTTTCACTCCTCGTGTTGGCGTTGTTTCGGTTTATTCTCGTATGAACCTGCGAGCAAGCTCTTCGCGAACAACAGGAATATAGGGAACGCTCTCCTCCCCCACTGGCTCCAGCCGATAGCTTTCTCACAGACTATGCTTACATGTCTTTAACAACGTGTTTATCAAAAAACGCCATTACATGGGAGACGCACTGCTCCAAGGGCATTTCCCCACCTACATTAGCTTATTTTACTCTAAAAAGCCAACGGTACAAAAGGTCGCAAGTGACCGTTGTATTTTTTAGTATAAGCAACTCCCAAAATAACTTTTTCTTTTTGTTTATGAGGGAGTATCTCCAAAAATATCCTATTTAAATCTCTCTTCCCTGAACCGATTGTTATGCACTTAATGGGAAATCTTGCAACTCAAATGATTTAAGGTTTTATTAATTTATGCGCAATTACCTGTTAAACACGTGCATGAGGCGTTGTTGGATTGATCCAATCAAAGGTACTATCCAGAGTACTATGCCTGACACCCAGACAAGCACGTTTAACGTAAAGTCCGAGGCCTCGATGGCACCAATGAAATGCTTGTAGATGAATATGTGAATAATAAACGAGTAAGCATACACCAACATGATAATGACAGCTTGAGCGCGAAGGAATGGGAATACCAACCAGACGAAAGAGGCCAAGATGATTACCAGCATTTGTACCCATGGGTCGGCGTTCTCCATGATGGCGTGGATGACCCACGGAATGAAACAAAGTCCCAGGACAACCAGTACTGCAATGGCGATGACCTTGAACAAAAATTTTCCCCACGGCGAAAAGTTCGCCACGACGAAGCTGAAAAAACTGCAAACCGCCAGACCTGCGAATAGCATGGTTCTCTTGATGGCGACTGGGTTTCGCTCAACGCATTCATGCGTCACCGGGTCTTCTTCGCAGATGTCAGCGCGTAATAAATCTCCAACCAGAAACTCGATCATGTATGCAAGTGGGCAAGCGTAGGCCATCCATACTATCGCCGGCATAATGACGGACACTAGCGCAATCATCGCAACGGTCAACAGTGCGTCGATTGTCCCGTAAAGGGCATTCTGCCAGTCGCAGAAGTAACCTGCTCTTCTTCGCATGTGGTCGAAGAATTCCTGGTGCCATTTCGGATCGTCTCTCTGACCATTCCTATATTTCCAGTCCAGGTAGGCTGTGCCTGTGTAAGCGCCCCCTGACACGCAGCTGAGATTATCAATCTTGACTTCACGCTGGAGTAGTCTGCGCAGGACACCAGAGCAGAATGCCGCTGACCGAATACCGCCGCCAGAAAAAGCCAAACCAACTTTCGCCGACATGGTTGCTATAGAGAATATATTTCAAGAATATAAATGAAGATAGTGGCATAACATATTCATGCAATAACATGCATAACGTATTCATTTAACTTTCACGTAGTCTTTTTTCGAGTCCGATACATTTGAATGACATTTAAAGAAAATAAATGAATATAGTGCCATATCATGCATCATGTTACTTTCATGTTTTTCTCTACTGAACTGGCAATAGAATCTTAAAGTGATGACGACACAAAAACTAAGTTTGTGAAATTATGGGATTTGTTCAGACATTCAGAAAGAATACGATAAAAGGGCCCACTTTCCAAAAACCAGCGTTTTCTTACAGTTTGAGAGCGAGATATTAGCACTGTCCTGCTGTGCTAACTCCATACAAATCCTTCTAAATAAGCCATTTTACAATTGCATGCTCAGTGACCTGGCCCATGGATGAAAACGAGGCTGGGGGTGACCTTGTTTTGATACAGACCTCACTGCTTTTCTCAGTAAACCATGCTGTTCTTATGCTAACTAGTCCACATTTGCATGAGAAAGACAGGTTAGTATCAAAACAAGGTCAACTCTAGCCTCGCTTCCACTCAAAGGGTAGGCCACTAAGCACACCACTGTAAAACGAGCTATCAATGACATTAGCATAAACATAAGAAACTTAAGTATAAGCATAAGCAGTGTGTGATTCACGCAAATCCAAAACACGAGAAGAGTCACAAACCTCTAGTTCTTTGCCGTTCTTTATTGTCGTCGATCGGCCCATTCAGCGCTCCACAAGCGGAATACTATACTCAGCCCATACTAATCCGATACACAAACGTGCAACCGCAACAGTTAAGCTCGAAAAATACTTCAAGACAACTCCACAAAGGACGACAAAGAAAAGCTTAAAATTTCGTGACTGAACTGTCCAAAACCTAAAAGACCACGTGACCACACGACATAGCGGCCCCACAAACGGCTGAAATTACGCAGTTCGTTTGTTTAATCTTAACGAAGTGTCTTTTAACCTTTTAACTCAACAATTTGTCCGTTATGTCACTCGATAGTCAGTAATCATTGGTCATCGCTAACGTCCTCCGGTAGGCATATCTTGGTAACAGGGCGGTGAAGTACGCCGCCTGCTGTCTTGACTCGGGCAGACCGTACTTCTCCGTTTTTCCTAGTGAACACTTATACCACTCGGCCCATAGGCCAATTGGTTCGCACTACCTTATCTTCTGCTAGAAGAACTAGGTCACTAATCTGCGCATTTCGTCTTGACTTGACTCATTTGGGTCTTCTCTGAAGAGTTGGCACGTATTCTCGTATCCATCTCTTCCAGTAGTGATCAGCGAGGAATTGCACCTTTCTCCACCGCTTTCTGGAGACCAAATCTTCATTCACAAATACCCCGGGTGGGAGTTCAGCAGCTCTCTGCAGGAGGAAATGGTTGGGCGTCAGTGCTAAACAATCATCAGGATCATCTGAAACAGCAGTGATAGGACGGTTATTAACTATGAAATCCACTTCAGCTAACAGTGTCCTCAATTCGACAGCTGCAGTCTTTAGGTGCTTCTTCGTAACCTGTACAAGACGCTCCCATGGCAGGTGACTGAAATACCCACTTGATGCCTTTCTGCTGCAACTGCCGCTAAATCGTTTCTTCATTCAAATGCGCAATGGCCTCTTTCAACTCTCTGTTGGCGCCTACAAAATTGGTCCCTCTTTAAGACCAAATTTCCTTGGGCGGTTCTCTTCTACTTATGAATTGGAGAAGAACTATGAGGAAGTCATCTGTCTCAAGTGATGGCGTCACTTCCAGGTAGACATCACGAGTTATAAGCCAAGTGAACAGACAACCCCATCATTTCGCGGTTCCGCGGCCCCTCTTAACCGTTAGTGGCCCAAATAGGTCAACACCAGTAAAGGTGAATGGAGGGTGGTACGCCTCCAGCCTTGCTCCCGGTAGAGACCCCATAAACTGCTCCATGGGTTTAGCATTCATTCTTCGGCACCTAATGCAGCTCCTAATAGTCGTCTTCATTTGGCTTCTTCCACCAATTATCCAGAACATTGTTCGCAGCTCACACAATGTTTGTAGGACTGGCCACAAACCAGAGCGCTCTATAATTTTCGTCAGGCCACCATGCCTATCTTCTTTGTTATTGCTGGGTTTTTTTTACAGTCATCAGTGTAATTGTCACTACGATGTGTTTTTATATTGACAGCGTGAACACTTGGTGAGACCCGCACTTCCGGGTCGCTGTCCGGAACTTCTTGATATTCTGCACTTAGCCAACGATCTTCTGTTTCTCAAAGGAAATCGGCTCCTCTCCACCACCGATGTTGATTAGAGAGTTTCTGAGGATTCAAGTTCCATAAGCACTCGACATATCTTCACAGATAATGTGGCTGCTTGCAACTCAAGCCTGGCAATGGAAATCGGCCTCACTGGTGAAATCCTCGACCTTCCAACCAAAAACGAACTTCTTACGTTTCCACTTGCATAAACAAATCTAAGATAGGCACACATCCCATAGCCATCTTCGGAAGCATCTGAGAATAGATGAAGAGATATATCACACAGTTTGCCATCAACCAGGTGGCATCTCTATACTTGAACTTGTGATAATGCAGACAGCTCGTACTTCCACTTATTCCAACGGCCCAGCAAATCTCCTGGTATTTCTTCGTCCCATCCCAGATTCAGTTTCCACAACTTCTACAAAATCTTCATAGCTTCTAGGACAACTGGGCAAACAAATCCCATAGGATCATACAGCGAACTTACTGGTGACAGAATTCCACGCTTCGTAAGTGGCTGGTGAAGTACACGAACCTTAAACAGGAACGCATCTTTCTCTACATCCCACTGAACCCCTAACGTTCTTTCTACTGGAAGGTTCTCGAGATCCGAATCCAGCGTCGGTCTTGCTCACTCTCCATCACGTATCTCAGACAGCACCTCTCGGCTGTTGCTCATCCATTTCGTCAGCCTGAATCCGGCTTCACTGAGTAAACGCGTTACTTCATTTGCTAACGAACTTGCTTCGTTTACTGTCCTAACCGACATGACAAGGTCATCAACGTAAAAGTCCTTGGTGACGGCATTCACAGCCTCATCACTGAATCTTACATCACTGAATCTTCCTTTACTATCCTCTGCAGCTCGCTACAGGCAAAAGTTTGCGCAGCTGGGTGAGTCTTTGGCGCCGAAGATGTGACTAGTCATCTGAAATTCTGAGGGACTTTCAAGGTCGTTATTTTCCCACCAAAGAAACGTCAATACATCAGCACCTTCACTTGATTAAACGTGCCCTCTATGTCAGCTAAAAGTGCAATAGGATATTGTCTAAACCTCAGCAAAACACACAGCAAGCTGTTGGTTTAAGTCGGGCCCCTGGTGCAGTTGGTTGTTGAGTGACACTCCATCATGTATAGCAGCTGCATCAAACACAACACGAATTTTGTCCTTTTGGGGATGAAATACACCGTGGCGTGGCAAATACCACGTCCTTCCACTTCGTCGTGCCGCCTCTTCTTCAGTCAACCATCTGGCATAGCCTCTATCAAAGAGGTTTTCCATAAACTCTCTGTACTTTCTGTGGGACGTCTCATCATGTTGGAGCTTTCTCTTTAAGGACTGCAATCTTGCTTCTGCCATTTGCTTGTTGCTTGGCAGCCAAGGGGTGTCACCTTTCCACAACCTGCAAATTTCATAATGACCATCTGCAACACGCACTGAGTTTTCCATCCTTTTCAGTGCCTCTTAGTCTTCAACTGACATAGCTTCTTATCTGCTGATCTGACAGCTCATCAATATACTTCACAAAATTCACATTCACTAATTGAGAAGACAAGGTATTAGTCACATCCACTGGTCCAAGCACAGCCCATCTTAGTACAGTGCGAACAGCAAACGGCTCTCCTGATTTCCCTCTCCTACATTCTTCATGCACTTGGGCTTCAGGAAAATTTGCACCAATCAGAATTGTCACCTGCTTGTTATCAACGTCAGGGATTTTAATGTCCTATAAATGGGGCCGTCGCGACAAGTCCTTTGCCCTTGTTGTTGTGATGGTAAGATTGTTTACGACTTTAACATTTTCAATAGTAAGTGTACGATCCTCGAGGCTATCAACAGCTTTCACTTGAACTTTGGCTTGGCCGACCTTTACTGGAGACTCGCCCGACAATGTACATACAGCTAACGTGTCACAGCTGTTTTCTTCTAACCCAAGTCTATCAGAGATTACTTTTGAGAGAAATGTCTCTTCACTCCCAGTGTCAAGCAAAACGTACGTAGTGATAGAGTGTCCATCATTGTTCATTATCTTAACTGGGACAACTTGCAATGCACCTTTGGTTCTTGATGTCATGGAATATGTGTGGCTGGACGTTCCAATAAGGTCAATAGGCTCTGTAGTGGTGGCATTCACATTAGCCTCCTCTTTTGGATCTGGGTTTCCCTGAAAGTTCACACCTGCACTCTCTTTGTCTCCTGTTACTTTGTGCAGCAAGGAATGGTGAAGTTGCTGACAATGTTTGCATCTAAATGCTGACTGGCACTGATTAGCAAAATGTCCCTTACGTAAACAGTTCAAACAAAGTCCCTTGTACCTTGCCAAGATCATTCTCTGCCTAACAGATTTACTGATGAAATCAGGACAACGTTCTATCTTGTGCGCAGAGTCACAACTGTAACATTTCCCACCAACTCCTTTCTGCATTGTAGGGTTCTGTTCCTTATTTGAGGTAGGTGGATTCTCACTCCCGCTGAGTTCAACTTGTGTTGCCATTGTCGTTACCTTGGAATCAACTGCTGTATTGGGGACAGGTGGAAATGTTTGCCGGCTACCTCTTGGGTATTTTCTTGACATAGACCTGCTCGTCTCACCAACCTTCACATCGAACGCGTTAGCGTGAGTCAACTTGGGCACATGCCGGACGGCCGCCGGGGGCCTGCTCTCCAGAAAATTTTTAAATTAAAGTCCTCTGAAATGGCTGGAAATGCGTTTAAAACTAACATGGTGTGATGAGACCCTCAGCAACAAAAAAAGCGGTGTTTTAAAACGAGAATAATCAGTTTTAGGTAAAACACTAACTAGAAAAGTAACTTTGATTTTTTTGTATTACTTGCCTGTTACCTACCTGTTATGCGTATGGCACTGTGTAAACCAGTCTTTACGACAGAAGGATTTCTATGGAGTCAGCAGAGTATAAGTGTGCTAATATCTCAGAGACAATTTGCCTTTGCAAGCTGATTTTGGGCAAGTTAGCATTTGTCATCTTGCTCTTTCTTAATATTTCGACAAATCCCATAATTTCAAAAATTCAAATAGTTGTGACGTCACACTTTAGGAGTCTATGTAATGTAAGCTTCACGGATTTTAATAAAACTCAATGCTATTCTGGTTATCGGGGGAGCCGGGGTTGGCGCAGTGGTGAGAGCACTCGCCTTCCTGGTTCGATTCCCGGACTCGGTGTCATATGTGGGCTGAGTTTGTTGGTTCTCTACTCTGCTCCGAGAGGTTTTTCTCCGGGTACTCCGGTTTTCCCCTCTCCTCAAAACCAACATTTGATTTTTTGATTTAATTTGATTTGATTTGAGATTTGTAATTAGTAGGCGAAGAACCACCTCGTGGAAGTACTACTAATAAATCGTTATTATTATTATTATTATTATTATTATTATTATTATTATTATGAGGCATTCATAAATTTTAAAGACTTGCAAATTTTGCTTCGTTTTTCTTATTTTGTCATGGAAACCATGGTCATCTTGTCACTGATTATTCCGTCTAAACTGGTTTTAATATCAGACACTCTGTACGTTACTGCATGATGTATATCTCTTTTTTCTCTTTACAATCTTTCTTTATTCCTCAGAATTAGAAATACTTGAATTGCGGTCTTCTTACGACTCGGGTGATGAACATGATCACATTAATTCATAACTTTTTGTCTGAATGTATGAAATTAAGATATAATGGCGTTGATTCCATTGAGAATTTGAATGCACTTATACTAAAATACCATATCGTAGGATCAACTCGATATACCGCACTAGTCGGCTTGCTTTATTTCCTATAAATATATCAGGTACGAATTTTGGATTCTATAAAAGGCAATGATTTATTTTATTAGCAGTGGACAAACTGCCATGATGGAAACCATGCATATCACCATTATGAAAATAAAAATACTTCCCACCCTTTCAGGGAAAAATTGTTGTGATCTTTATTTTCTGCGCTGTATTTTTCACTGAACTCGTCTTATATAATAAATATATTTATGACATGGACGATATTTTGTTTTTGTAATATATTTATAATTTGTTTTTCTGTGTGCCTGTTTTATCATTGTAATTAATACCTTTTTATTGAACGTAAAGTATTAGTTTCCTCTACTTCCTTACCGCCCCCTAGGTCCGTTTCGTTGGGTTTACTTTATATTTTCCTTCTTTCACAAGGTATGTTACATTTTTGTCTAAAAAGTTGAATGAAAAGTCATTGACCCTTGGACTGTTCCTAGAAGCATTGTAACAGATCGAATACGTTGTTAGGCACTGGGGAGGCAATTTAAGAACAGATGCTCGCTTACGAACATTTTCACGGATTGTAACTTTGGTGTTTCTTGAAGACTCCACTTATTTCATATGCATTTCGCGACAAGGTTCTAAGGAGTGTTCACTCGTACGAATGTCAGTCGTTGACAGGATAGATTTATTCACAAATGAGTTTTCTCAAATTAAAGAGGAAGTCCTCAAAACAACCTGCAGTCAAATGTGTTTCAAAATTCATTAATCCCACGAAAAAAACTTACTGCAGGCTTAATTGCAACTTATGACGACTTAGCGGCATTATAGCGCAACTCACGTTTTAGAGGATGGAGTGGTGGTTGCTATGATGCGTGCCATCTTTGCTGCCATTAAAGTTCAGTAAGTGATGGCTCGATTCGGAGTTTCTTCAGTTTTTTGTCGAAGAATGAACTCGAATCGCATCTTTGGCCAAAGGCAGACTCTTGTAACTGAGCGCATTTAATTTGTTGATCCAGAGGATGATCATAAGTGGTAAACTGATAAGCGACTGCGTATTACACATCTTTTTTACGCAAATTAGATCATAATCAAAGGAGTTCAAAACATTTTCTTTCAGTAAACTTGCCCTACATAACCAGCCTCTTGTGTTCAGTATTTCCTCACGTAAACAAGTTCCATTTATTGCAAATTCTTCATGCACGTACTAAATATTTCGACGTGACAGTGCAAGCAGAAACCCCTTTACGGGGCTTCCTCTATTCCCGCTTTTTATTTGATCATTTCGCCTCAATTAACCTTAAATATTTACCAATAGCAATTTACTACTTACCTTTCCCCGTTTCAAGTTATGCAGGAACGTGTAATTTAGACAGCCAAGCTTGTAAGTGAGATGAATTCGAACTTACAACAAGAGCTTATTTAGCAACTCCCAAGCCATCAAAAGATAACACTCTTCACTGTCATGCGCGCTGCGTTCCTACGTGGAACCATAAAACCCATGGTTACTACTGAATCTATGATTTGTCTGCCCCGTCCCGTCCTTCCAAATTAAATTAGGGAGCTTTAGCAACGACGACGGCGACGGCAACGAAAACCTCATTTCAAAGTCTAACTTGTCGTTTTTGTAACGCTTTCGCGATTATTCCAATTTGTTTAACTTGGAAAATACTGGCGAATTATTCAGGGACTAAATTGCTGTGAGCGCCGCTAAAGTAAGGAAAAGGAAACTGAAAACTTTGCAGTCACGCTCACGTTCTCGAGAAAAAATTTGGCCATTTCACGTTGTTGTTTTGCGGAGGACGGGAAAGGAAGGTACAAAAATTTAAAACGCACGTGCGGGGCTATTTTTTTGCTCATTAAGTCTGTTGTTTTGTGGCGTTGTCGTTGCCGTTGCCGTTGCCGTTGCCGTCCTTGTTGCTAAAGCTCCCTGGCCGCCCAGGGGAGAGCTTCAGCGGATGCACTGAAAACGGTCTTCGACTACACAAGAGCTACCGTAAGAAGGAATTTGAAATACCAACATGAGGACAGGAAGCAGTCAAAAGGCAAAGCCTATATTAGAGCTGATTAAAAATATTGTACATGAATTTGGCGTAACAAAGAATATCGCTGACTCAGTGAAATTTGTTTAAAGGCACAAGAAAAATAAAATGTGTATTCAGTGATTTAATTACAGAGACGTAAAGTTAAGAGCGAAAAGTTATCAGCGAAAGGTACTTTAATTTACGATGGCAGTTATTTATTCAAGTGGCATGTCATTCCCCTGTTTAGCGTTATCTCTTCTTATTCGAGGTAGTACATTGAAAGAAATTATTCAGAGGGAATACAATAACACAATCCTAGGTTAGGGCGACATTTTGAATTGTTATTCTCTAGATTGTGACAATGTCCAAAATAAGTTGTCACGGCGATCTCAGTTCGTTATGCGCGCTCAATGAACAGATATACGCCTGTGCGATCAGATATACGTAATTTTGACGGTCGAGGAGAAAAACGGCGGCTTTTGCAGCTTTTCTGCTGTAAATTCAGTAAATGGTGCTTTGATGTCAATTATCCAAATATTCCGGGCGATTCCGCAGGATAATTATTAAATATATCATCAGTTAAAAAAAATATATGATTAATTTTAGTGAAATTTCAGAGAGATCTTATTCAAAACATGGGGAACTGAATGTAAAAGTATAGAGTTCCTATTTTAGATAATGATAATGATAATGATAATAACGAAAGTTATGTACCGGTGTCAGAAATAGCGGAAGTTGACTGTAATTTGCTTGTATGTGGACCATACCGTTATGTTGAGAGAATTGGATATTTCCTTTTTATACATTCACGCCTCTTGATCATATCTTACCCAGACCTCCAACACATTTCGATATCTAAAACCGGGATCTGGGAACGAGATTAGTCTTGCGCAGGCTCGGTCGCCACCAAATAAAAAAGAATAAATTGGAGTTTGAGATAGCTAAGAAAACAGGGTATGTGGCAAAGTCCAGGGGAAAACAATTTTCGAGAGGGTGTACGAGATAGCAAAAGCGTAATGTCACGCACAATGTTTGATGAACAATTCAACGTAACCGTGGATTTAAAAGGTCGTAGTTATAGCTCTAGAGATGTGAATGAGCCGAGAAAGTGAAAAGCAAAGAAGAGAAGAAAAGAAACAGTTTTGGTTAAGGTGATAAATGAATTAATAAGCTTGAAGACATATCATACTAAGCTAAAACAGTCAAACCTCTACTGAGCGGTCATCCTCGGAAAGAGCCAACTGGCTGCTTATTAGAGGTTGGCCGCTTAAAAGAGGTTTGCTAATGTAGTGTGTAATAGTGTAAAAATGGAACTGTAGCATGAATACAGTATATTTCGTATCGGTTAACAACAACAGTAACACAAAATATGGAAAACGTCAAGTAAATGCATGCTCAAGGAAGTTAACATTGGCAACGTACAGTTTTTCCATTCATCATGAGCCCACTCTTGCGCTGACTATATGTACATTATGTTGTGTTTGATGAGCTGTTAAAGAAACTGGAGATGGTCCGCGTATCGTGGTGTCAAAGTTCAAAATATCGATCGCATTGTAATTGACTACGTGACCGCTTAATAGAGGTGAAATACAACACAATTAGCCAACTGGGAATTCTAAATGGTGACCGCGTCCGCTTAATAGAGGTCAAATTTACAGTAAGTAAGGGAACCGCTTTGGAAGTGTCTGTTTAATAGAGGGCCGTTAGGTTTGACTGTAACTACATTTTGCCGGCTTCACATGTTATTACTTCAGCGACCCATTTATTTTTTATGTCATTCTAAAGGAGAAAAGAAAACAGCAAAAATCTTGTAGCGAGGGAATCACCACTTGATATGAGCAGCAAAACGTCCACTATTAACTCTTATAAAACAAAGGTCAACATATCGCCGCGGAGTAAATTTTAGGAAAAGTCACAAAATGTTGAGACTGAACCAGACTTAAGTGATACATATTTGTGCAATTAACCTTTGAAGCTCGTGATTTGCAAAGTCCTTTCATTGTATGTGAGTTGCGAGTTGGAAGATGGTCCTAAAAGTTTAACCAAATTTACTTCATTCATCCCGAAAGAAACTCCACTGCTTCGGCCTCCACGCATGCTCTGTACCCCTCACGATGATACGCTGAAAACATCGCGGGCGTGAAGAACTGATTGAGTGTGGTGTGGTGTGGGAAAGGGTTGAAACACAACTCCGAGACTGAACGGTATTTCGGGCTGTGACAGCACTCGCAACAGCAGAATGTCAGCCGATCAGCTTCGTCTGCATCAAGCTCGGGTCCAGTACCCCACGTACCAGCTTCAAGGTCAACATCGATGTCATGTAATGCCTCTTTCCATGTCACGCGCTCTTTGGTCTGAACACCTTTATTAGGGTGTCTGGGAGCGATAACGAGGATTTCCCCTTCTCCGACCATATTTGCAGTTCCGTCGTTATCGTTAAGAGCGTAGTAAGCCACTTTGAACCTACGAGTTAAAATTTCATGGGGTAAGATATTCATCAAAGGACCCCTGCTGCATCTCAAGCATGTTAAGGCATGGCTCAGGCTAAATTCACGAAAAATCTAAAAACCGCCATAACTTGCCAGGCATTTATCAAAAGAACGCCAAACTTGGCAGTAATATAGAACTTGAGAACCTTAACGTGTTTTTTTTGGCTTTAAGTCTTCAAAGTTTGGATCACGTGACCTGCTATGACGTTTCAATTCAGAAATCGAATATGGGCTGGGGGGGGGGGTGCTTTAGCCCCCCTCCCACTTTTCAACAGTGCAATGTCTCGAGGGCTAACTGATGTCTTGATTCGGAGTTTCTTCAGCTTTTAGTCGAAGAATGAACTCGAATCGGATCTTTGGCCAAAGGCAGATACTAATTGCCAGTTAAAGGTAATTAAATTCTTGTTTAAAAACACCGCTTCTTGTTGCTGAAAGTATATTTTTCACCACATCATGTTAGTTTTAAATGCATTTCTAGCCATGTCAGAGGATTTGAGTTTAAAAATTTTCCAGGGGAGCATACCCCGGTCCTCCCGACTTGACTCACGCTAACGCGTTCGAGGTGAGCCCCACCACTTGCAAACTTGCTGCGCGGGCCCTGCTCTTTTAAAGGGAACCTCCACTCTTACAACAAATTCACTCTGAATTGATGGAAATAATTACTAGATTGCAAATGAAGCAGAAAATCCTTTGTGTTAAACAATACACCTTATTCCAAAATGGCCGCCAATTTATTATTCTTTTGTTTGCATGTTAATTAACCCTCTTTGCCTCATTTTCACTTCAAAATTCGTTTGCATTTTGTACATGTTGACGAAGCAAAGAGGGCTAATTTACATGCAAACAAAAGAATACTTAATTGGCTCCATTTTGGAATAAGGTGTATAGGGCAACCATCACGCGTCAGCAAATCCAAAATGGCGCCGCCCATGAAACTTAACAGCGAAAATGGGCGATGAGGATATTCATTTTTTGAACACTTAAAAGTTTTATCCACGTTTTAAAACAAAATTTGAAATCTAGTAATTACTACCTACAATTTAGCGCCAATTTGTTGTAAGAGTGAAGGTTCCCTTTAACAACAAAAACAACAACAACAACAACAGCCATACTCCCCCTGAGGATGAGCGCGCGGGTGGCATGATAATAAAGAAGGAGGTGCAGTGGGGTGAAGCGGTTTATGACTGACATACTTGTAACTCCTGGGTTGTTCGCCTGGCTTTTTCTCCACGAAATTCACCCGGATATCCTCTAAAACGTCACGGCCATCCATTCCAGTGAAAGAGCATCTTAGTTTTTCTCTTGCCATACGAAGAGAAACTAGCAACTCGGTACCGTAGTCGGCATCCGAGGCAATTGCGCCTCCGTGCACAACAACAATTTTTGACAGTCGCAGTTGAAGGAGAGAAACCAAGCCAAGGAGTTCAATATGGCCGCCATCACTGATGTGTAAAATCGTGGGAGGGGATGGGCCAACATGGACAACGCCAATCATGTTGCGAATGAACCGGGTGTATGGTACATTCCTCAGAAACCACCTGGGAGGGGAGGTAAAGGAAAAGATCCAACATCAAAGATTATACTCTCCTTACTATTCTCCAGTTATCTCTTAGTGTTCTAGTTGAGGGAATTTGTTTCAGAATAAGACATCTCATGTTTGTTTGATAATTTCCTTTATTCTCATGACTTAACGGTTTTATCAAAAGGCGATATTGTAGGAAGTCAACGAGACCACGTCACAACACAGTAAGAATTCAATCACAAAACCAATGGCTTTGTGTATGCGTTATAAATGTTTGTGCCGTCCTCTTCAAGGCGGCGTCGGGTAGCCAAGCTCTAAGTAATGTTTAATAAATGAGCAGGAATTTTTTTATCAAGTTTAAAACACGAGGCGCAGCCGATTGTTTTAGGACTTGATACATTACATTACTGTACATCTGTCCATTCTTACACTAAAATTTAGATTTGGGGTTATTTGGGCCTAGAAAATCGGATGTAAAATTTGGCCGTGTCTTTATCAGATATAAAGACGCTCATTAAAAATTAATTTCTTTTGTATTTCCTTCATGGATTATTAATGAGTTTTTTAAGAGTTTATGAAGCCTGCATCATACGCCCGGCGTTCTCACCCATTCATTTCCTGGATGGTATAACTAGTGTCTAATAGTCAGAGAAAGTAATGAAATATTCGCATCACAATAGCACGGAAAATGACAGAATTCATTAAAATGGGGGTCGCGTATTGATATTGTATAGTCACCGAAAAGCCAATCATAACCTGTTCTTCAGGTTCTTTGCTTACCTTGTCATCTTTTCAAGCAGGCCCGGTTCGTCCGCCCCTGTGGGAAGTGTAGCAATCACAGACAAAAGCAGAAGTATTCCAAAATACAAGAAAACGCCAACGGTGATCCACTTCTCATCATCGTAAAGGTAAGCTACGATTGGTAGAACAACCAAGGGAAGAACACGAATAGTCTCCATCACAAAGGGAACAATCTGAGGAAAAAAAAGAAAGACGAGTTAATTGAAAAGAACTCGAGGGTGTAGCTAGGGTTAACTGATAGCCGAGAATCGGCCAACATTTTAATTGTCAGCTGAGAAATGACAGAAAATTTATGTGGTAGCTGAGATACCCGTACTCATCCAGACCCTCTGAAAGAGTGTCAGTTCAGAAGTGCCTGCTTGAATTACCATCCAGGGACATTAACTCATATTACAAGGAATTAGTGGCTACAGATCATTTTCTGGAGCAGCACCTACTTTTATAGCAATGCTGGGAATGAATGTTTTTACTCAGTTTAAAAATTTACACAAAACAGTTGTGTGGTACCAGGACTCTGATCGACCCCGAGCCCCGAGTGATCAGTTAAAAAATCGGACATTCTGTTGATTAAAAATTTGCAGAATTTTGTATGGTGTCAGATCGTGTCTTTAACAACGTTTGCGGACAGACAGAAAATATAAAGCGAAACAGAGCGGACCCAACAAAGGGACAGCAAGCAAACCAAAGGAAAAGGAAGAATAAGGCCCCACCCCCGCCCCCCCGGCCAGGCGGTTTACGTTTTTAGTGCTTGTCCATCTTCTATCCGTCATGAGAACTACTAGTTTCAAACCTGACTTAAAAACCTAAAACGTGCTGAACCTGAAGCGTTTTGACTCACGTTTAAGAGCACATTTCTTCGACGTTCCTTTCCTGGGTCTGATAAAATAGACGATCCCATGGCCACTCCTAAAATAATCTTCAAATCAGTCGCAAAATCCTTCCCGGAAGTTCCCATCTTCCCCATGCGCGGTGCTAGAGCAGCTGCAGACATGGCCATCGCCTCAGCCAGCCTAATGTCATCGGGCTGCAGCTTATCGAGGAAGACATCCTCCTCATATGGGCTGTCAAGCCGCCGGATCTCGCGCGGGTTGAGTGTGAGGATCTCAAATGATTCTTTATCCGTGGGAGTTCGTCTCCAGCCATTTACAGTCGTGTTAGAGATGCAAAAAGGGGTAATATCTTCGAAGTCGGCCAAAGTCAAGATTTTGCGTTTCTTGGAAGTGAATTTAGGGTAGCCGAGGATTAAGTCGTAACAGCCGATACCATAGCAACCAGTCTTCCCCACGCTCTGCGGTGAGTAGAACGCTTTCTGAAGCCGCCATCTGAAGTTGGAGAAATTTATAAGATACACGGTTGCCAGAAAGGAAACGGTGGGTTAGAGCAAAGTGTTTTAAGAGTTGCATAATGTTGGAGGCATTATGACAGCCACTATTAATGTTTTCCAGTTGGTTTCACTCGTATGAGTGGTTTTGTTTATTCTCGTATGAGCCTGCGAGCAAGCTCTTTGCGAAAAACTGGAATTAAGGTAACAACTTGTTTATCAAAAAACGCCAGTTGATGGGAAACTAAAGGCACTGCTCCGAGGGCATTTCCCAACGTACTTTGCTTTATTTTACTCTAAAAAGCCAACAGTACTATAGACCTCGAGTGACCACTTTTCTTTTTCTTTATGAGGGAGTACCACCAGTCCAAAATATTCTATTTAAATCTCTCTTCCCGGGCCCGATTGTTATGCACTTCCCGAATAATCTTGCAAAATTTTATTTAATTATGCGCACTTACCTGTTATACACGTGCATGAGGCGTTGTTGGATTGATCCAATCAAAGGTACCAGCCACACTACTATGCCTGACACCCAGACCATCAAGTATAACGCAAAGTCCGAGACCTCGATGCCACGAAAGAAATGCTTATAGATGAATATGTGAATAATAAACGAGTAAGCATACACCAACATGATAACGGCAGTTTGAGCGCGAACAACTGGGAACGCCAACCAGACGATAGCGCCCAAGATGATTACCAGCATTTGTACCCATGGGTCGGCGTTCTCCATGATGGCGTGGATGACCCACGGAAAGAAACAAAGTCCTAAGACAACCAGTACTGCAATGGCGATGACCTTGAACAAAAATTTTCGCCATGGCGAACGTTTCGCCACGATGTAACTGAAAACACTGCCAATCGCCAGACCTGCGAATAGCATGGTTCTCTTGATGGCGACTGGGTCCCGCTCAACGCATTCACGTTTCAGTGGGTCTTCTTTGCAGATGTCAGCGCGTAATAAATCTCCAACCAGGAAATCGATCAAGTATGCAAGTGGGCAAGCGAAAGCCATCCATACTATCGCCGGCATAATGACGGACACCAGCGCTATCGTAGCAACGCTGAACAGTGCGTCGATCGTCCCGGAAAGGGGATTCTGCCAGTCGCAGAGGTAACCTGCTCTTCTTCGCATGTGGTCGAAGAATTCCTGGTGCCATTTTGGATCATCTCTCTGACCATTCCTATATTTCCAGTCCAGGTAGGCTGTGCCTACGTAAGCGCCCCCTGACACGCAGCTGAGATTATCAATCTTGGCTTCACGCTGGAGTAGTCTGCGCAGGACACCAGAGCAGAATGCCGCTGACCGAATACCGCCGCCAGAAAAAGCCAAACCAACTTTCGCCGACATGGTTGCTACAGAGAAAATATTTCAAGAATATAAATGAAGATAGTGGCATAGCATAACGTATTCATTTAACTTTCACGTAGTCTTTTTTCGAGTCCGATACATTTGAGTGAAAGACCTTCCTCAAGAAGTGTTCTTTATGAACGTTTCGAATAAGAAACTGATTACAAAATGTTGTAAATTAGTATTTGAATGAGGTATTTGTGGCAAATAATAAATAAAATAAAATAAGGCCTCGAAGAGGGTACGTTGTTACTAGTAATGAAAACACACAAGGAGAATGAAAAGAATATATGGTAACTAGACACGTAATTCAGTTTTCGGACTGCGATGTGGTTTTACAATAAACGATTTATCTATCTTTATCTAAAATGTGAATTACAGTAAAATTGTTCATCATTGCGGCTATACATCTAAGACAGTACATAGTATTGCAATCACTCAATTATAGAAACAAGAACTTTATTTCCAAGTTGTAAGAAGTTGTGATAGGGTGATAAAAACGTAACTTCTAGACTGCGAGCAGTCCCTCTTTCTTTCCTTCGTCGATCCTGGGGCGAGCGCAAAGAGCGAGCGAGCGGAAATTGGGGCGAGTGGAAGTCAGCGCAAGCGAGCGGAAAGCTCACAAGATCGACGAAGGAAAGAAAGAGGGACTGCTCGCAGTCTACTCAACTTCTTGTAAACACTCTACGATCTGTCAGTCATAACAGTTGCTGACAACACAGCATAAACTTTGAAAGTGTAAGTTGTTATAAAGTGGCTAAACTCATTTCACAGGTGTGTCTGCACCGGTATCGCAGTTGTCGTGGGTTCGACTCCCGTACAAGCCTGAATTTTTTCAGGCTTTATTTCACTTCTGCTTAAGTAGTGTTAATAACTGGGATGATCATTCACATATTCATTCGTTAATCCGCAGTTCAAAGTCTATGATTTTCATATATTCATTCTCACATATTCATCGCTCACGGGTATATTACGAACCAACAAAATGACCAGCTCTCAGTTGGGTTGTTAGCTCAGTTGAGCACTGCACCGATATCGCAGACGTCGTGGGTTCGACTACCGTACAAGCCTGAATTTTTTCAGGCTTTGCTTTCACTTCTGCTCAAGTAGTGTTCATTCTTTAATCCGCAGTTCAAATATATGATTTTCATATATTTATTCTCGCGTAATGTTTTATTATACACTACAAGTATCATAAGCCCATTTGATCATGTTCATGTAATTTGCGCTGTATAAATTATATTATTATTATTTATTACATAATTTCATGGCCTCGGCATGTAATTTATTTGAATGCCATAGGCATAGCATCAGCTAAGATTAAGTATTAGGTTTAGCGCCCGTTTCAGTTGTCTGTACTTCTGTTTGAATCAGTTTTTGGTCAGCGACTCGATTCGAAGTTTCTTCAGCTTTAGTCGAAGAATGAACTCGGATGGCATCTTTGGCCAAAGGGAGACTCTTGTAACTGAGCGCATTTAATTTGCTGAACCCGAGGATGATGGTAAATTGATAAGGGACGGCGTATTACACACCTTTTTACGCAAATTAGATCATAATCGAAGGAATTCGACGCATTTCCTTTATGTAAACTTTTCCTACATAACCAGCCTCTTGTGTTCAATATTTCCTCCTTTAAACAAGTTCCTTTTATTGCAAATCGGCCATGCACATACGAAATATTTCGACGAGACAGTACAAGCTGCAGAACCCCTCTTGCGAGGCTTCCTCAATTCACGCTTTTAATTTGATCTAATCGCCTCAATTAGCCTTTCATTGTTTACCAATAACGCTTTGCTACTTACCTTACTAGTTCCAGATTGTACAGGAACGTGTAATTTAGACAGCCAAGCTTGTGAGTGAGAGGAAGTACAACAGACAACTTATGTACCAACTCCCAAGCCTTCAAAAGATAACACTCTTTACTGTCGCGCGCGCTGCATTCCTGCGTGGAATCATAAATCCCATGGTTACTGAATTTATGATTTGTTTGCTCTGTCCTGTCCTTCCAAAACCGATAGGCAGCCACGATTTGCATTTTGTGATAGCTTGATATGCCTTCATATCGAACGCCTTTGCTTTTCAACAGAAAATGGAGGCTTACCTGGATAAAATTTTGTTTAGTATCAAAGGATGAGCCAACTCATTCAAGTTGTTTAATGATGTTGGTCTACAGTGTTAGGCATTAATATCCAACTTCTGACAATGCCCAAATATGGCCATGACGCTTTCGGTGTTCGTCATGCGTGCTCGACAGATATCCTGCGAAATACGTGATTTTGAGTGTTGCGGAGAAAAATGGCCATTCTTCCAGCGTTTCTGCAATAAACTCAGTAAATTAAGCTTTGTTGTAAATGCGTTGAATAATAATATCCTGCTCAATCTTGCGCAATATCGCCTGATTTTAGCCAACTCGGCTTAAGTGGCAGGCAATATTCCGCGCGCCCGATTTCGCTGGATAATTGTTAAGTGTAATCCATCTAAAGCAACTGAAAATCCAAGCAACATTTATAGTTTATGTCAAAGGTTATATTGAACCAGTTTCCTCGGTTTTCGTGCAGATCGACAGTATTTACAAACTGGTTTTCATGTTAAGTTAATTACGATAAGCAGTCAGATTCCGAGACGCCACCGCGTGACAAGTATTAAAGACTGTATCAAAATTTCTCGTTAAATAAAGATCTATTTGTGTTGTAGAAAACAGAAAAAAGTCAATTAAAATGTCGGCTTTGGCTCAAAATACTTTTTCCCAAGCTTTTGAAAGAAAAAAATAAAGCCAGTGCTCTAATAAATCATAAATGCTCATGTGACAGGATCCTGAACACATCTTTTCATTTGTTTTGGTTTTGTGCCTCGAGCTTGTGTGTTTTTCACCTATCGATAGAACCAACAAGTTTACCAATCAGTTCACTTGTCATTAATTTACTTTGGTTCTGCGTGTGGTTCCACGAATCCGTAGCCTTTGATTGACAACAAAAGATTGTCTTTTCTCTTTGTGTTTACGTTACTCTAATGTGAGTTTTGTAATATTTGTACCATTGGCATCCAAGAATCGACCATCGCATCCCAGGGAAACGCTCTAGGGGTCTCGTTAAAAATCTTGCCCACCTTCGGAGCAAGGTTCTGATTGGAACCCGCTTAGTAATGTTCTGGAGTTGTAATCTTCGATATTCTCCCAAAAATCTTGGGAAATCTTAACATCTTGAAAGCTCGACAAATTTGTCATCAACTGGATAATTTAAACCCCGTAAAGGTTGCATTTTCCACCATAAAGTTAATCAAAAAACACTGGCAAAAACTATAAGACGAACGGTCGTAAACAACTTGGAGTGGTTGAAAAGTTCAGCTTTCCAGGCTCAACGACCGTAGCAGAACGCATCCTAATCTTGGGTGCCCTGCAAGTGATATTAGGTGGTGAGATTTTTGGTCGTTCGTGTACCATTTCTGCGCCATCTTGAATTACGTCATAAAAGATATCGTGGGTTCAGCCTCGCTCTGTTTATTTACGCGTGGTCCAGTAAAGTTCGACGTTTGACCCAACAAGCGAACGTAACTAATTTGGGTCGACCTAATCGGTAAAGTACGGCTCATGTTAAGAACGGCGTTGGACACAGGCTTTGCAGACCAAAAATGTTATTTTAAACTGATTTAAAAGTGAAATGAGCTCAGTTGCGATTAGCAGCTGGACTCAGTGGCGCCAGCTCGTGACAAATACTAAAGATTATAATCAGAAACCCCCAGTCCCGTAAAGCACTGTTTGTGTTGTACAACGTTGGCGTCGTTTACAAAATTTTCCCCAGCTTTTGAAGAAAAAAAAAGAGGTGGCGTAGTCAGGTAGTAGAACATAAGTGCTTTTTTGACGTAAGATGTTGAACACATCTTGTATCGAGCACGCTGGTCGAGTCTGGAGATTTTAACATTTGCTTCAAATAAGAACCAAATCCTTGTTTGCGCTTAAATAATTGTGTTCTCATCGCAACATCTGAAATATTACCGAAACACAGCTAAATACCAGCCCACAAGGAGGCACACAACCGATCCTGACAACCCTGTCATGATCACCTCATATTAATTACAAACCTTTAATCGATTCCCGGAGTCGAATATCACATCAGACATACTCGAACGCATTCCTGATTTCATTAATTCATGCGTTAGCTGACCGCAAGGCCGATTGTTTTTGCTGTAAAACGGGAAGGAAGTTCATTCCATACTGTGACGTTGCAGTCATTCCTTAATGAGGTGTCTAACCCGTTCCATATATCAGGCGCTGATATATGGAACGGGTTAGACACCTCATTAAGGAACGCAGAGTCACTGCCTGCTTTTAAACGTGGCCTGTCCAAAGTTATCTTTGATTCTTAACGACATTCTTTGCGCGCTAAAATTTACTGACGACCAATGACCCCATCTTCTTGTGGCACTGGATTTACGAATGTCATTTCTCGATCTTGTGTAGTAATTATGAAAATCACCGTTGAATGTGAGAGGGTAGAGTGACAGAAATGGTTGTTAATTAATTTATACATAAAAATAGCATGACGTTCCTTTCTACGTCGTAATAATGCCTTCCAGCCAAGTCTCTTAAGCGCCCTAGCTGCAGAAGAGTGCACAGGAAGATCTAAAGTGAGGTGAGCGGCCTTTTTCTGTAACACTTGTAGCTCAGACATTAAGGTGGCATTTCCGCGATCTCCCCAAATTATATCCCCATAGTCAAAAAGAGGTAAAATGAAACTATTAAAAAAACATAATTCTAGCATTGAGGGGGAGGCAAGATTTAGTACGCCTTAAGAGACCTAACTTTTTACTGATCTTACCACGAATATAATAAATGTGGTCAGTCCAGGAAAACCGTTATTAATCACAATACCCAAGTACGTATAAGAACCTACATTATCGAGAGGGATATCATCAGCAGAAATAAGGATGGACCCAACTTTTCTTAAGCGGGAACTACTACCAATAAGTAAAAATTTGGATTTCTTAACATTCAAAGTAAGTTGGTTAGCCCGAATCCATTTACATATACGTCTTAAGTCAGCATTAATCTTGCTTTGTAAGTCCATAGTAGATTTGGAGGCAAGATATAGAACAGTGTCATCTGCATATAAAGTGACCTGACAGAACTGCAAAACGTCAGGTAGATCATTCATGTAAATTATAAATAGAAGCGGGCCCAATATATATGTATTTAGCTTTACAGTAAGCAAATAGTCTATTTTACAGTTGTGTGTTCAGTGACCTGGCCTTTGAGTGAAAGCGAGGCTGGGGGTGACCTTGTTTTGATACAAACCTTTGTCTTTATCATGCAAATGTGGACTAGTTAGCATAAGAACAACATGATTTACATGAGAAAAGCAGTGAGGTCTGTATCAAAACAAGGTCACCGCCAGCCTCGTTTCCATTCATAGACCTGGTCACTGAGCATGCAACTGTAAAATAGTCTATCAGGAACACTAGAAATCAATATGTACCTCTAGGTAATCTAATAAAAACCCAGTAAAGCTTTCATTTTCCACCTGAAAGGTAACAACTATGGGTTAATCAAAACACACTGACAAAAACTATAAGACGAACGGTCGTAAGCTTTCCAAGCACAAATAACCGTAATTAGTATAAACCACACAAGTGAATAGTGTTTTTCGCGCGCTCTGACTGGTTAACTCGGAGGTGATTAGCAAGTACTATTCACCTCCGAGCAGCCGGCGCGCGAGATTTTACAATTTCCGACCGCTTGTCGGTATATTGTCACACATAAAGTAATGTTTTGTCCGCTAATTATTCAGCTTGTGCGGTATATACTTAAACAATTATTCACCTCAGTGTCGGTGAAAGTGGCTCGGTAAATATCCACCACTATTCACCTCCACTTCCGTGAATAATTGTTAATTATTTCATGTAATCATGCGTGAGCTGACCGCAACGTCGATTGTTTTCGCTGTTAAACGGGAAGGAAGTTCATTCCATACTGTGACGTTGTTTCCCGTTATTAGCTTGCTGATGCAACGAAGACAAGGGGAATCAATGAACGTCTCACTTCTGGTCCCCGCCGGGGTGTAATGATTTTAAAGTATGAAGAAAAATCGAACTCAAATTGCGAAGAGGGGGAGGGGCATTTGACCTAAGAAAGAAACTAATTGTAAACTAATGTATAACCAGATGAAACTCTTTTGGTTGGTGGGGAGGTGAAGAAAGAGGGGGAAGGGAGGGTGGGAAACGTTTGGACAAGTGTTGTTTTCAACTCATTGACAAGAATGTACTGGGACGTTGCTAATTGCTCGATGTTAAGAGTTTTCTTTATGTTTTGGAATTTGGAATGAGGAACGTTTCTCTCGGTATTGTGAAAAGCAATCATTTTAACATATGTTGTATTCAGATGCGACGGCTCTTTGCAAGGGAAACTAAGTTTACCTGCCTGAATTTCAGTAATCTGGTTCTCCCGATTCCGTGGTCTATCTGTACGACTGGACATTTGGCATTTCTAGTTCCACTTGGCGTTTCCAGTCATTTCGCAGTTTGAATTACGGTATGCTTCTTTGCAGTATTACGGTATTTTTAGCGGAAAGTTTAGAGATAGTACAACTGTTATTCATGTTTGGAGCGGATGAGCTAATTCTCTCACCGGCCCAAAGTTGGGAAAGAATAGTGGACAGACTTCTCGTTTAAGGCTTGTTACTTAAAATCGACATTTTGTTCCTCTCAACCGTTCGAATTTAATGTTCTTACCGAAAATTCAACACTGTTTCCGGTAAGCAAATCACTCCGGCTAGCCAAGATTTAGAGCAAGACCCGGATTTTAGGTTGACACAACCCTGAACAAATTTTTGTGCGGCTTCGCCATTTCAACTGATTCTTTGCAGGAGAAAAGGATTTTACCTCGGGCACCAAGCGGCGTAGCTATCACAATTTTCATGCCATCAGTGCTACGACAACTTGAAAATGCAAATTAAATAAATAAATAAATAAATAATAATAATAATAATAATAATAATAATAACAATAATATAATAATAATAATAATAAATAGAAAATAAAAACCTTATTTCTTTGTCAATGTATTTAGCTTTGCAGTAAGCTAATTTAGGACATTATAAATAATTGTCTACTTCTAATTAATCTAATAAAATATTAAAACTATGTACAATTACCAATGTGCAAATATATACATGTGCAGTATTCATACGATGCAAAGATTGCGGCAATTACTATCAATGTTCATGTTACTTGAAAGGGTTACGGCTTTACGTATTTGTGCCTTGAACGCTTTGAGGCTTAGTGATGCCCTACGTTCACTAACTAAAGGTTCCGCGACCAAATGAATGGCCTTTGGTATCTTAATGGATGCTTTCCAAGTGTGGCTTGAAACAAGTGCGACTCTACAACAGTCACTTCTTTAGAAACATGTGAATATGATGTTGTCTTGGCTGGTGCCTAGCTAAACGAGAAAGAAAAGCCGATTTAGATTATTTTAAACATTGTTAGCCTGCATTCAGGGTTTTTTTTTTTGCCTCGATTGTGCTTTGGAATTGTGCGCGGTCAAAAACTAAGGAATTGGGGGCGAATCCCGTAGCTCTGAACGCGCGTCATTAATCGAAGCAAAAAACTCTCTGAGTTGCCCAAATGAAAAGCCTGTAGGCAGGCTAAAACATTGTCGGCTCGAACGACGGAAGTTTTAACCGTTTGCTTCGGGTAACCCTAATGATTTTCCTTGTCTTAAGACCCAAACATTACGTACTGTTACCTGTTCCCATTAGTGAAAACGTCACAGTAACTGCATGATATCTATCGCGCCGTCTAAAGCTCCTCATTAAGCTTTAGTCTTAATTTAATTTTTTTAGCAAATATGACCGACAACGACATGAGGAAAACTGGTTTGGCTTTTTCTGGCGGTGGTATCCGGTCAGCGGCATTCTGCTCTGGTGTCCTGGGCAGACTGCTAGAACGTAATGCAGAGGTGGACTACCTGAGTTGCGTTTCAGGGGGTGGTTACACAGGCTCGGCCTACCTGGATTGGAAAAAAGCGAATGAGAGACGTTCCTGGGGCCAGGGAAGTTGGCATGAAGATTTCTTCAAGAATATGGAAGACAACGCTGGGTACTTTTGCCAGTGGCGGAAACCGCTGCAGGGAATCCTTGACACAATCATCTTAATTGGCCTTGTTCTATTGGTAAATTTTATAGAGCCGATAATTATGTGGGGGTCGTACGCATGCCCTATCGCCTTCATCGTCGATTTACTGTTTGGAAAGTACCTGCGAGATGAGGTGGACTGTGATGATGCTGCTGCCGCAAAGTCTGCTCACGATGATGTTCTGTTGGCCGATCACAATGCCACTTCACAAGAGATAAGGCAGCACTGTCTTTCGCGACAAGGAACGGCCGATTCTTACAAAATCATTCTCTTTTCTATTCTGTTTGTTCTCTTCGTCATATTTTTTATTCTGGCCAGAAAGAGTTCTCAAAAGCGTTTCTCTTCTCTTTTAAGCTTCATCCACACAACATTCGCTGCTTTCTTTGCTCTTACTTTCCTACCATTTGCCATACACGACTTCATTATCAAGATTCCCCTTTGGACGCAGTATGGTATTGTGCTTGTGGGCATTATGGTATGGTTCTTTCTCCCTCTGCTACGCTATAAAACGTCCTACGTTCTCATGATTTATTTCTATTCTTATGTGACATACTGGAAGGTTTACGAAGCCAACTTAGTTGGAATTACATTTTCTACCGAACTCTTTAATCGCTTGCTGTTCGTTTCTGGTTTTGTCATTTGGATAATGCCTTTCGTGAGTGCCTCACACGTGAGACTTATGCACGTTTACAACAGGTGAGTTCAAAGTCCACTTAGGGCAAAACCATAATAATCAGGGCGTTTTTCAATCGAGTATTGTAAAATCAAAACCAAAGCAGTTACTCTGACCAACGTCGCGGGCGCCAAGCGCGGGAAAATGCAGGCGCGCAGTCACGGTTGGTTTTGGTTCCCTTCTCATACGTTTTAAGCCGCGGCTACACGAGCGATTTTTCGCTCGCGCCGGTGATGCGATTTTTTCAATTTTGTCGCGTCACCAGCGCGCGATGAAAATCGCAAGTGTAGCCACCCTTGAACTGGCAACGCAACAGGTAAAAAGTCGCAAGAAAAAAATCGATTCTTTTTCTGCGATTTTTTGAGCTGTCGCATCACCTGTGCGAGGGTGGCTACATGGGTGATTTTCATCGCGCGCCGGCGACGCGACAATTTTACAAAAAATCGCATCACCATCGTAAGCAAAAAATCGCTCGTGTAGCCGCGGCTTTAAAGCCGCGGCTACACGAGCGATTTTTTGCTCGCGCCGGTGATGCGATTTTTTCAAATTTTGTGGGGTCGCCAGCGCGCGATGAAAATGGTAAGTGTAGCGACCCTCGCGCAGGTGATGTGCAGCTGAAAAAATCGCAAGAGAAAAGTCGCCAGAGTTGAAACTTTCGCGACAAAATCGCACAGATTGTTGGCCGTGTAGCTCGCCCTCTTCAATTTGTCACTCGTGTAGCCACCCTGGGCGCGCTGGCGACGCGACAAAATTTAAAAAATCGCATCACCGTCGCGAGCAAAAAGTCACTCGTGTAGCCGCGGCTTAAGAGTAGCGAAGCTTTGCCAACCATTTACTGAGCGTAATAAAGTGAACCCAAAGCGCTAGCAAACGCGAATTTTTTCGACACTGAATTGAAAACCACTCAAAACAATCTTTCCATTTTCCAAATATACAGCTTAGGATGTATTCAAATTTCTCTTCTGATTTACCTGTCTGTTTGATAATGGTAATGAATCTACAGAGACAGTCTATTGCTCACGTGAATCTCTTTTCCTGCTCAATGCAAAGCGATTTAGGTCCAATTAAACCATTACACTCTTGGTGCATCAATGAATTAATCTTTAGGGGGGCTAAGCTAAAATTTCTCTTGGAAAGTTATACCAAGCATTTCAAAGCAATGCGTCCAAAAAAAAGGTTTTCGTATGTTGCAGCAACAGTTGTTCTTTAAACCAGAACCAGAACAATGGCCGTCTTGTATTTAAAGTTCTTAATTGCATTTATGCTATGCCATTTATTAGATGGCGGCTCCAGAAGGCATTTTACCACCCTGATCACTTGGGAAAAAACGGCTGCTCGGGTATTGGTTGGAGTGATATCTTTCCGCTGTGGTCTTGTGCCTGTCGATCACAGCGAACAAGCAGTACTAGCGATCTGTCTCTCGTCGGAGAAAGCGCGGGAGCAAAACGATCATTGACCCTACAAGATCTCAAGGGAATGAAGCCAGAGTACTTAGCAAACATCGTAGTCAACCAATGGCAGAAGGATGAGAAGTGCGAGGAAAATTATGAGCTTTTGACAATGTCACCCACAACAGTTGAGCGTTTAGACGAGAAGCCAGATGAAAAGATGTTACTGGAACCTAAAGATATAAAATTATCAGACGCCATGGCCACATCCGCTGCAGCTCTTTCTGCTCATATGGGAAAATACGACAGCTCAGTCCGAGGTTTAACTCGTTTCCACACACTTCTTGGTCTCGAAATGGGTGCTACTATGATAAGCGACGTGCAGTCAGTGAGAAATGAAACTCTACTATGGAAGGTTTGTTGGATCGCTGCTTGTACCAGCACCATCACTCCTCCTCTCCTCCTTCATAGTTCCTTCTCTTACTGCGCATTCTTAATCCTTCTTCTCCCACAACCATCTTCTCCTCCTCGCACATCCTATCCTTTCATCACCATCACGAGCATGTAATCACCCCTACCCCAACCACCACCACAACCGACACCCCGCCAGCATTGTCGTCATCATTATCACTGTCACCATCCGGCATCATCATCACCACCACCACCACCACCACCACAGCCATCACTACCATCATCATCACCGCCACCACCACCATCACCATCACCACTACCTCACCATCACCAACACCGCCACCTCCATCATCACCACCACCATCATCATCACCATCATCATCACCATCACCACCACCATCATCACCGCCATCACCATCACCACCACCACCATCACCACCGCCTCCACCATCACCACTACCGCCACCTCCACCATCATCACCATCATCATCACCATCACCGCCACCACCACCACCACCACCACCATCACCACCACCATCACCATCACCATCACCATCACCATCACCATCACCACCACCACCACCACCACCTCCACCATCATCACCGCCACCACCTCCACCACCACCACCATCATCATCATCATCATCATCATTGCCATCATCATCACCACCAACACTACCACCGCCATCATCATCATCATTGCCATCATCATCATCATCATCATCATCATCATGACCAACCCTACCACCATCATCATCATCATTGCCATCATCATCATCATCATCATCATCATCACCATCATGACCAACCCTACCACCATCATCATCATCATTGCCATCATCATCATCATCATCATCATCATCATCATGACCAACACTACCACCATCATCATCATCATTGCCATCATCATCATCATCATCATCATGACCAACACTACCACCACCAGATCATCATCATCATCATAATCATCACCACCACCACCACCATCATCATTGCCATCATCATCATCATCATCATCATCGTCATCATCATCAACAGTCTTTATTGCCGTAATGTGTCCTGCACCTTGTATTATGACCGTCAGAAAAATGCAGTTTTATCCGTCGAGAAAATGCGTTAATTATTAACGTTAGCCTGTCATAATCCTAACTTTCTAACTTTTGTCATCTCGTCAGGTGCTGCCGTTCCTCGTGGATCTTGTACGTGTTTTCCCATTGATCTCTGTGCCAGCGCTTTATTACAGTAAACGCACAGAGTCATCGATCAGAAATGGAGTAATAAGCTTCATCGTGATACACTTTGTCTTGGCTTTGATTAGTATTATTGAAACAGGGACAAAAGAACAACAATGGTATCACAAGCTAGCAAGGTGAGAGCAGAAGCCAGAGGTCTAACGCGCTATTTTATCAGTTTAAGTTATAACAATAAGCATTATTTGCTTTGTAAAGAGGCAACACAAAGTTGTGGTTTGCGGTCGTGATCGCAAACTTAAGCTATGGAAGGTCGACGTTCATGATCCCTGTTATTTGCAACCCTATAGATGTCCTTAGCAAATGACGCTTGTGTATCTATACAAAGCGTACAATTAATAACTGCAAAATTTTTGAGAGCAAAGAAAACGCAAAGCTTGTGGGATGTGGCTGGAGTGACAAGGATACTTCACAAATTAATGTGATCAAATAAGCTGAAGCTACTCTAAAGGCACTAAGGCCACAAGGTAGCGGGCTTTACCCCTTAAATCTACCAAAGCAAAGATTGAGCCCAAGCATTAGCAGCCATGGACAGCTGTTTCGGCCTTGTTAGGCCTCGTCAGCATGGCATAGCTAATGCTAATTTTTGGGAGACCGACGAACAAAATGCTGATCAAGAGTGGTGTAATCCAGGCCACTCTTAATCTTGACCAAAATTTCTTGAGTCACTTTTAAATCGCGGGCACAAAATACACCTTTGTAACTGGGGTCACATGTGCGCCCACAAAAACCTTTCAACAAGTTTATCTTTTTTAGTAACATCCATGCTTGCACCCCTGTCCCCAGGATAGCAAATGAAACTAATTTCAATTCTTCATTTATTTACACTATAAAGGGCATTTAAATACAATTTACAAAGCAAAGAAATGACAATAATAAAGCATTAAGAAGTGTTAAGCCGTTAAGGAATAAGTTCGTATGTGAGCGGTGGCCAAAGTAGCGAAAGCTTTCTGGTTGGACACGGCCATGGTCAAGTAAATGGCAGCACAAGAAATTAAATATCCAGCTAAACGTTTAATTGCACATGGTGAAATTCTATAAGCGGATCGATATTGCACGGGGAAAATAGGGGTGGTGAGCAGATCTATTCTTTAATGCAAATATTCTTAAACCGGGGGCCGTTCCTCTACGAGAGCAGCTACCACTTCGGAACTTTACGGTATGTTTATTATTATTATTGTTATTATTATTATTATTATTATTATTATTATTATTACTGTTATTATTATTACTGTTATTATTATTATTAGTATTATTACTGTTATTATTATTATTATTATTATTATTATTATTATTTTCTTTCAGGTGGTTTGTGGTGCATAACACATTTGTTCAATTTGTGAGAACAATGCTTTCCAAGATTAACACGGGACCAATGCCACCACCTATAATGCTCCTCAGTGATGGCGGCCATATTGAAAATCTTGCTTTGCTGCCGCTGCTGAAGAAACGTCTGAAGAAGATTGTTGTCGTGGACGGAGGGTACAAGCACAACAGCAAACTGTATGGAGAAAGCCTCTTGAACGCCATGATGCTCGCTCGCACCAAACTGAACTGTTCTTTTCTTAGCACGGACGGCGGTGATGTCATTTCAGACCTATATGACAACTTTGTTAAGCTGGAAGAACTAAAGGAGGAAAACCAAAAAGGAAAATTACCGCGCTATTTCAAGTTTGTATATCGTTTTTCTTCTCCAGTCTTTGACCTGTTTGTAATACTCAACAGATGATTAAAAACAACAAAGCTGCAGATTACAGCAGCGATTCTGAATTTAATCGCCCAAGATATATGCCGAAGCTAATATGAACGCTATCCAGTCTTAAAAACAATTCTCAGGCCCATTCCCAGGTGATACTTTTACAATAAGACCTCGATAGGAGGCTGTACTTTTACTGTCAGGATACTGAATCAGAGATTCGAACAACTTGTCCTTATGTTAAAGAAAAGCGAGAATGTTAAGGTTACTGTTTACCTTCATGGGTGTCTCTAATCTAAGGGCTGTAGCGGCTCCCGATTACAGCCCAGATACCATAAACCCTATATCAAATTAAAGCTAATTGAACTAGCTATTCTAATATTTCATTAATTTTGTAAGAAAGTGAATTACAGAATGCTCTGTCGAGTCTAAACTCTAAGGTCTAAATCATCTTTTGAGAGCTACAACTAAACGTGATTTTTGTATTTAGGGAATTTGACATTTTTCTGAAAGTCTGGAACCCATAGGCTAAAAAACGTGTTGGGGTTTTCCTTTATTCGATTGCGTTCAAAAGTTACAGGGCATTTTCAAATTCGCTAGAAAAAAATACGGAATGACCGCACGGAAATGGCTCTCATCGAAAAACGGCTTTGAGTTATCTAATTCCCCGATATAGTTTTGTTGAAGATAAAATCAAAACCGAACAAATCGCCCTTGGGTTGTAACTCTCGAAAGTGTCCCCTTCAAGACAAAAATAAACTTTGCGAAAACAGCGCTTGAAAGAAATTTTCACTGCATAAACAATCGATTTACGCTAACTTTTCTTCCGGTCACCTACTGTGGAAATTTTCCACAAAAGAAAAACAACCATCATTTTTTCTATTTTGGCAGGTTTAGGGTACAGTACATTGATGGTAGCGACGGCGAAATTCTATTTATAACACCCAGACACCCAGACGATGGCATCCGCGATGCAATTGATTTCACCCCCTCCCCTCCTTTGCACGAGTTTGATGAACCAGATGGGTTGAGCCCTGGCATGATTCTAAAAGAAGAAGATGTCGATAATTTAACCTTCTGTTGTTGTGAGCGCTGCCATGGCAAGCAATGGTGTGATTTGTCCAAGCTCTGTTGCCACATCTTCCCACAACACAACACCGCCAATCAGTTCTTCACGTCCCGGATGTTTGCAGCATATCACCGAGAGGGATACAGAGCATGCGTGGAGGCCGAGAAGGATGACTTCATGAAAAAATACGGCATTGCAGAGGAGACAACGGACAGCGCAAGCAATGTGGTTTGAAAGAACTTTGGGCAAAGAGCTTTGATTATACATGTCTAGCTCTTGGCGCCAGTCTTTGCATGGTGTAATATAGTGTGTGCGAAACCTTTTTTTAACAATGTAAGCGGCATCCCCCTTAAATTAACCCAGCATGGGTTTCCCATCCCCTTGTGTTATCTCCCTTGTTCCCTTGCCCGGTTGGTCAGTTCCCCGATCACCGTATGTTACCTCTCGGAACCGGGATGAATTGACGCCAAGTGAAGTCATACTGTATAGGGAGCTTGAGCAACGAGGACGGCAACGACAACGGCAGCGGCAACGGCAACGAGAACGCCACAAAACAGTACGTTTAATGAGCAAAAACAATCGTTCTACACGTGCGTGTTACATTTTGGTACATTATTTCTTTGACATCCTCTTCAAATCAGAAACGTGAAATGACCAAATTTAACGTTTGAACATGACAGTAAAATGTTCTTTCTTTTTCCTTAATTTAACGCCTTTCATAGTAATTTAGTCCCACGGATAATTCTACAGCATTCTCCAAGTTAAACAAATTGGAATAACTGCGACAGTTACATAAGTGAGAAGTGACGATTTCGCTGTCGTCGCCGTCGTTGTTGCTTAAGCTCCCTATTTAGAAATTGTGACTTGACTTGACTTGACTAGCCCCGGTTATCTGTTCCCGACCCCTGCCCCATCATCGTGTGTTAGCTTCCTCCCTCGAGGGGTATCTCCCTGCCCCTGTGAGATAACTCCCTCCTGATATGATAACTCCGTCAAACGTGTGTTAACTCCCTCTCCTGTGTGTGGTGTTATCTCCCTCCCCAGTGTGTTAACTCCCTCCCCGTGCGTTAGCTCCCTTATCCCGTGTGTTATTTCCCCATCCCATGAGAGAACTCCTCCATGCCTCTCCTCCCGGCACCGTGTTAGCTTCCTCTTCCCTCTACCCATGTATTACCCTCCATACCCCGTAGGTAACCCCCTCCCCACCCAACTCTGGGTGTTAGCTGCCGTGTACTAGATGATAGATCAGTTTGTACTACTGAAATCAGTCTTGCCACTCCTGAAACTTAAGTGTATCGATCTCTCTCTTGCTAAGAGCAGCTTTTAAATATGCAAACATTAAAGGAGAAATTATTTTACCCCTCACTTCAAAATGCTAGTCTTATTAACTCAGCTGACGTTACTTTTAAAGGTTATCGTTGGACATTTCGTAGAACATCGTTGATTTAGGGAACGAAAAATGTCTGGTTAGTTTGTTCTTGAAGGTGGTCCAAAATTGTTTGCCCAGGCTGGGAGGGCACGGCAACTCATACAAGGACCATTCAATAGAAGAGCGAGCGACACGCCCGCACGAATCGTCATGTTTCCTCGCGGACTCGCGGTAGGCAATTTTCGTGCGCGCTCTGGCGTGTTTCGCTTGTTATGCTATTCTTAAGAAAAATAAGGGACTTCTCATAGTCTACTTTAAAGTAAGGGCAACAAATTTACGGGAGAGAAGCCTGGGTCCCGAGAAAGTTCTGCGGTTACTGCGGTTTACATAGTAACTCAATTGAACGAAATGATTAATTATAACACAATCTTTATTGCGTTCAGGAGTGCAACAGACGAAAGCAGAGTGTAATAAAAGTTCTGCAAGAGATGTGCCTCTGATTATCGCTCGGCTAATGTACAATGTAATTTCATTTGAGCATTTGAACTGTTATCTTGGTGTTCCGATGTCGGTCATGCGTGTTTGGGGTCCATAGCACAGTTCATCACCGCCTCAAAGTTGTCCCCAGCCTCCATAACACACTGCTCCACGGACTCAAGCCACCTGCGATACTACAAAGCAACACAGACAACTGTTAGTTTAATCGGCCACTCTTGTGTAATAGAAACCATTTACTAGAGTGAAGCCCCTTTCCCCTCCCCCGCCCCCTTTGATTGGCTCCAACTTTCCACGGTTTAAAAATCCAAGATCGGTGGCCTACTGACCACCAGTGTTTTTAACGGCACTTGCGCGCCAAAAATCACCCGCGCTACCAACCTCGTTCCCAGGGTCTCTCCAGGAGAGTCCCTGGGAACGAGGTTGCCGCACTGCAGGCTAACAGTAACCAGCAAGCGGAACTGTGAAACTGTGAACTGTGAACCCGAGTGAAACGCTTGCCACGCCATCTTGAAAATGGAGATAGCCCAAGGAAGAGGTTGATAATGTATCTGTCTTACCGTGGGCACGCAGCGGTAGTACAGGTCCTGAAAACACTGACTGACTCCCTTATTCTGCTTACATTGTTCAAAGTATGGCTTGCATATCTGTTAACAAATATTCACAAACGGTTAGTGATTGTGCTGCTAGAAATCTTGTCATGTCTGGGTCTTGTTGTCAATGCCTGGGTTATGATAAGTTGATATTCACCAAGGTAATAGAAATTTATGCTAATTATATCAAAATTATGGTAAATAACGTTTCTCGATTTAGATTGCAAAACCATATTTCCCTCTTTCAATTCACAGAGGAAAAAAGCCAATGACCAAGCGTACGAACTTGGGAGGGGCCACACAAGCCGAACGGGTGGATTCCTTTGCCATTCTCACCGACCCCAAAGCACTTCTTTCTCGTACCCAGAGTCCTCAGGGTCTTTGGCCAGCGGTTAGTCGCCAGGAGAGACTCTGGGATAATGGAAAAAATTCAAATTTTTTGATTGGCTGGCCCCGAACGGTCTCCATTGTTTTACCACAGATTTTCTGGGAAAATGGCGGTCCATTATCCCAGAGTCTCTCCGGGCGTCCACCCGCTGACCAAACAGCCCGAGGACTCTGGGTAGAAGATTGGCGCATATCAGTAACACCGTCATACATGCGCAAAAGAAAATACTTGAAAGGGAACCCAAATCTTGAGAGAACAGCCCATTTTCGTCCCCACTCGTTTGCACTTACCGTTACAAGTACATACTTAATTATCCTCTCCCTATCAGGGCTTTTCAGGAATAATTTTGAATTAGGACAGACACTAGGGGTGGTCACTGCCACAGTTTTGTTACGTCCCCCCCCCCCCCAGTCGTCAAAAAAGTTACTTATTCGGGGAAAATTGGTCGACCATTCGGGCACTATAAAAACGAAAAGAACATTTGTACTTCAATGTCTAAACTTATATGTTTCGATCGCATATCGCCTAATTTTCTAACTACGAAAGCTTACTTGAATTCACAGGAATTTAGACACTTTGGTTTGCCTCTCAGATCGCTGGAAATTGTATTTCCGAGCCCTAACATTTCAAAATTTCCTGGGGTGGGGGGGGTCACTCCACCGGAGCCTCCTAGATGCTCCTGTCTTCGGCGGTCGTTTATTCCAAAACCCTTTCTATAAACCCTAGATCTGCCCCAGCAGTAGCACTGCCATTTAAAAGGGCATATGTCAACAAGACGGTGCAAAATAATATGTAAAGGGTAATTAACATTTGGGACGCGGAGAAATAATCACTCCTCGTACTGAAACTCATCTTTTTTTGTGTTTGACGACGATAAAAAATTAACATAGAGTTAGGAAAAAAATTAACATAAAGTTAGGAAAAAAACATCTCGTTGTATCAGTGAGATACAAGTTTCATTCGGGCAAATAACGCTTAACGCTCAGCCCCCCCCCCCCCCCTGCACCCCCGACAAAATTTCCCCCGTACGCCCATATGCACCCCAACATCAATTAAGGAGGATAAACCTCTAGCAAAAGTGATTCGTATCATTTAATAAACTTGAACTTTCCAGCCAAATACAGATGAACAAGCGAATCACCTTCCTAATGTGTTAAATTCGCAAAATAGGTTGCACAATACGTTTTGTTTGAGCGTTGTCTTTCCCAAGCGGGCGTTCGTTTCAGTGGAATATGTGACACATACTAACTCATCGATGGCTTTGAACGAATTTCCAACAATTAAATTAACAGTTGACTCAGTATAAAGTCGACAAAGTGCTTGTGATCTTAGCTCTTCGTCGGTGTAAAACAGTTGACTCAGTATAAAGTCGACAAAGTGCTTGTGATCTTAGCTCTTCGTCGGTGTAAGAACCTATTAAGCTCACGGATGATGTCAAACTAAGGAAAACAACATTCTAAAGGCTGGTTTCCATATGATCGCAGACGATCGCAGCTCGCAGATCGCAAAAAGTTCTGCGATCGTCTGCGATCATATGGGAACACACTTCTGCGATCCTACGATCACGATCGCAGACGATCGCAGAAGATAGAACCATTTTCTATCTTTGCGATCAATTGCGATCCTGCGATCATATGGAAACCAAAGTTCTGCGATCTGCAATCGAAACCTAACCCATAATATTTGTAATTCCGACAACGCTTGTGTACATTTGACATTTCCGCTGACCGAAATGTATGGCTACAGTCCGCTATGCGATCGTTTGCGATCGTCTGCGATTATATGGAAACGGCTCTCTTTGCGATCCGCGATCCGCGATCCGCGATCGTCTACGATCCTCTGTGATCCTCTGCGATCATATGGAAACCAGGCTTAAACAACACCGTATAGCAAGACAATATCTCATAAAACAAAGGGGTTAGGACTCCTCTGGTTTGTTGGACTCGCAGTATTCTTGTGCTAAAACTTTGTCAAAGTTTATATACACGAATAAGACGAAAAAATAAACTGAGAAACAGCGCGTAGAGGTCACAAACGTGTTTCATTGTAGTCAGTCTCGCTGTTGTGTTCTCTAACAAAGACTGTGTGCATAATTAATATTTGTGGCTGTGCGCGGACATCATCCCTCTGTTTACTTAGCAATCAAAGAACGAAACTTTGTCAATTTCCTGATTATAAACAACATTTCACATTAGATTTTACTTTGCTCTCATTTGTTCTCGTACCAATTAAAAGAAAAAGGATAAAAATAATACGCCAGGACGGAGTATAATTTTCATTGTCTCCAATGTACAAACAGAAAACAAGAAACTGAACAAGAAAGACGTTTTGTTTACATTGGAGACAAATGAATGCAAATGGGGCGTATGCACGTTACATCATCACCGCCATATTGGTGTACCGTGAGCAAAAGATTTCTCATAAGCTTCTTTTGTTAATGTCCACCAACATTGCCGCCAACCATTGTCATTCGAATCTCTGGAGACTGGTTGCATACCGTCTATACTCGGTATTAGCTTTACCCTTTTCCTACAACCTTATTTACACACCATTGAATAGCAATTGTCCGTTATAATTTATGCCTCGTTCTTCAAAAGCCTCACGCACGTGTTAAGGTAGACTTGCCACAAGTCGACCTCCCGAGTCTAACACCAAAAAAGGCGAGAGGAGCGAGCTTTTTAGGCCGCGAAGAGGTTGAGCGAGCGACAAAGTCGCGAGAGGTCGACTTGTCTCGCTTGAAGGGTTTTCATTTGCGTTTCGCGCCAAACATGGGGAGTGGTGTGACTCGCATTTGAAACATAGCATCAGTTATAGCGGAGCTCCGGCGGCCCGAATGGCCGCCAAGCGGAGCACCATGGTTAAGAAAATATGGTAACCCATCTGCTCGAGAAAATTTGGTTTTGGTCACCGTACGTACGTGGTACGTACACTCGTACGTCCGCCCCTCCATGTATGCGATGTGAAATGTCCCATTGTGTGTTGTAACCCGCGTTTTGTGTACATCTTTTTATATTGGACGTCAATGTTATGGCCAATTGACACCTGTCAAAACAAGGTATCCGCTGACCAGTAGTACGTGACCATATCGTAGGCTCAAGTTAAGACCTCATCGAGGTCAGCTGTTTTTTTGAAGTTGACCACTGACCAGGCACTGGTTTTTGATTGGACCGCAGGCTCAAGCCAGGTGTGGGACACCCAAACCAAAACGAGGCATAATTTTTCGCGCGCTTTCTGCCGGTCGAGATTTCACATTCAGTTGGTCTCTTCATTTTGAGCACAACAACTTCATCTTCCTCGAAGTTCTCTCTTTTAATTCGCGTAAAAGGCATGAAAATCAAGAACTACTTAAAAGATACTCCAGAAGGTGAATTGTCAACTGATAAAATGGAAGGGCAAAACATTTTTTCTCAGGCAATTCTTAAATTTTGGATCCAGTTGTATGGCGCCCGGATTGTATGGTTGAAAAACAAAATGATTAAACGCTTCAAGGGCTTGTTCACTTTACAACGGCATCTTACAGCTCACCACGAAAGTTCACTTAACAATTCACCGGAATTAATGGGAGGAACGAGTAAGCTTAGCTCAAACTTGGTGGAAGAAGTTCTTTCTTTGGACAAACGTTTGCTATTTTTGTAGATGCGTGTTTTTGCTTCAGTGGATCGATGCGTATTTTCAGGTCGTAGCATGAAGCTCGACAACACAGGTAACATAAATAAATTGAAGCTTAGCATTTGACGTTTAATCGTTATTACTTTTGTTCAGGAATGAAACTTGTATTTTTGTCTCGACTGGATATAAATAACAATCTACTCGTTTTGGACACAAAGAAGTAACTAGTCGAATTGTCTGTTTGTTGTTTTGTAAGCGAACAAGTGTTTTCTTCCTCTTGGCTGACTGTACATGTTTTTTGACGTCAGTGTTTCTATAGTCTTAAGAATTGAAAGAAACGTTTTCCCTTATGAACACGTAATCGCAATGAGTCCTCGTAAAGTATCTCTCATGTTTTGCGCGACGAGGGCAATTTC
Organism: Pachyseris speciosa; assembly: GCA_016490735.1. Classification (NCBI taxonomy): domain Eukaryota; kingdom Metazoa; phylum Cnidaria; class Anthozoa; order Scleractinia; family Pachyseridae; genus Pachyseris; species Pachyseris speciosa. The sequence goes on from JAEMWC010000115.1 coordinate 115,351, forward strand.
AGCAAATTTCTGAAAACACAAGTGATATTAATCCTTAATTTTACTCGGCCCCATGAGATTATCTATCCAAACTATCAGGATTGTTTTCCTTTTTCTCTTTTCTACGACATTTAAGCTTATGCCTAAGCTTAACGTACTACGAAATATGTTTGTTAGGCCCCGGCTAAATATCAAACATTTTCATCCAAAATCGTGTTTTTCACACATAACGTTTGGTGGCTAAACGCATAACAATGTTTGACCAAACAGCGGAAGTGAGTCCAAAAAATGATTTTTGCGTATTATCGTATTATCGACGTTATGTGGTTTATTTGGTTGCTTTTTACCGTTTGTGTACGATTTGTTTGTTGGGGTGGCTAAACGATCAAACATTTGTTCGCAATGCGAAATTTTGGATGAACATGTTTGTTTAATTTTTGAAATGCTCTTGATTAAGAAGAAAAGACCGAAGCTAAACACCCAAACTGACTCTATTCGCGCGAAACTCTATGTGTGAACACTGGACTCTCGCGATGTTATTTCATTATTCGCATTCTTATCATTCACATACACACCTATTTCTGTATATATGTAGTGTCAATTAGGTTAATGTATCCACATTCGACAATGATGACATGAGGTCGTCGAAACGTCATGTAACGTTTTTATCGTTAATTTTCCTTTTGACATGTTTGATCAAACATGGAAATCCATTACATGCACTATTGTGAGAGGTGGCTAAACGTTCAAACATGCTCTTCCAACGAGGTTGGATGAAAATATTTGATCATTTAGATTGCTAAATTTGTTTTCGAACAAACACACGCGTCGATTTTTGTAATGTTTTGAGGTTTTTGAACCACAGTCAATTCCTGTTGACTGCTCTAAACATAAAATATTGGCGCAACGAAAGCGGTGTTGCTCAATACCAGTAAAACAATAATCGTGGAGCTCCGCTTTTAGGCTTGGCTAAATCTCTATATTGGCTTGCGCAATCGACCCCACGTTCGAATTTCAATCGCAAGTCACGTTTGTTGCTCATAATTACTTTTGATTGACAACTTTATCCTCGAGGGTCGCAACGATCTACTCTGATTGGTCTTACTGCAGCGACCCGTTTTTGGGTAGCTAAAATTGGCGCCAATCAATATGAAAAGTCCTTCGTCCCGCGCCATATGAAATAGGACGAAGGTCTTTTTCGAAAGTCTAGTGTAAAGGAAGAGGCAGAGTATTCTGCACGGTAGGGCACACTAACTATACGAAAGGAGCGATTACTTTAGTGGAAAGGTAAGCCCTGTTGAAATCACTTTTACTTTTCTTTGATGTTAGTCTCTCGAGTAACTGCCATTCATTACGAGCGTTCCCAGTGCCCGAGTAAAAGCACATACCCGACGCCAATTTTGTGCGCGTGTAGCTTCCAAATATGGTTGCCAATCTGGCCTTTTTCACCAACCAAAAACGGAAGCTTTCGAGATTGAAAAGGATAAGCCCTGCGATGTTTTCATGGTTGAAATATCAAACTATTAGAGGAAGACCTCATAGTGTTAATAACTGATTTGTCAGATTTGTACTGAATCAATACTGCTGATATAAACACGATTGGGATCCGGAAAGGTTTCGGTGACAGAATTTCTCACAGGAGACCGTGCACAACCGGGAACACCGCTTTACGGACAACGACTCGTTTTTTTTATAACAGTAACTATTGTAGATGTAATAAGTTAGCCATTATTACACTCTAATACAAGTGACGTACAATTCGCCGCTGGAACGAACTTGAACTTGGGCAAACATCTCTACTGCGTCTTGAGATGCATCACGCAAGTTTTTCGTAGCCATGGCCATGCACTTGTTCAGACATCAAGCCCAAACAAACAAGCGAAGAACAACAAAACCAGCAAATCAGATGTGCGAAGATAATCTTGAAAGGCAGTCAAGTAGAACGGAATAGAACCTTGAATTTAAATTAGCGGAATAATTAACATCGTCTTCAGCTGCTTACACCAACGTTTAATATTAAAGTCAGCAAAGATTTGCAGGGGATTTTTTTTACGATTTAAAGGTCACTGATCAGAGATACGATCAGTAAAATGTGACACGTTTAGACAAGAATCAGAAACGTGATAATTGCATTGTTGTCTTTCAGTGGAAGGCTACGCTGCGTGACACTGCGCGCATGATGGCACCGGCGTATGACCGATGATGTCCGAATTAGTCAAGCGATCGGAAAATGCCTTCTGAAATTCTAAATTTTTGTATATTTCGGACCAACTTACATCAACCGTTGCAAATTACCGTGGCATTGCGCGTTATTTCGGTGGTTGTCCCTTCTGCCGAAACAATCAAGAATGGATGCAGCTGCGTGTCACACTGAAAATTGAAAGGATTTTCATACTTCAGATACTTCGACCAAGCAATGTCCCCGATAAAATTACGCGCAAATCAGCAGGTTTAATTAAATTTCTGAAGGGCAAAAATGGCAGCACTTCAATAACATATTGTAGGCTTAATCGACTTGGATGCTGAGCTTCATAACTGCGATGATCATTCGCATATTCTAAAGTGAATATTGATACCTCTGGGTCAAATTACTTTGATCCATCTCGACCTCTGATTGGCACGCTTGTCTCAAACATGAATACATGAATTCATGAAAAGTCAACCGAATGATCTTTCGAGTTACAGCAAAGGGCGTAGAAGTCGCCGTCGCTGGTAAAAACTGTTGTGGACTTCGATTGCTATAGTTCTGGCCCGGGGTTCTTGGTGAGTAAGCTTGATCTGTAATCATACCAAAAACATTGTCTGCCAGTGTTGTTCTTTCGGCACTGATGAGGGAAGCAATATGATCAGTCGTGCTCAATCCATGTAATATTTTAACCCCACGTTCATTCCGAAGCTAATGGTACAAGCTACCGGTACAAGTTGGCGCTAAATTTAATTCAAAACATGACGCTAAAACGGAAACGAACGAAGCGCTTACAGAGCGTTACATGTAATGTTTATGGTACTAGAGCTGTTGGAGGACGTAAATGACGGTGTCAACCGTTTACGGTCATTGTAGCCTGAATTTGTTCTTTATACTTCATGAAAATAATGTCAGTACAAATGTCTTTTGAAAGACATTTTCGCTGCGAAAATCCGCCTCTTTGTAGCGGTGTTTATGTACAGCGGTTCGAAGTCGGTCAAAATCCCATACATAATTTAATTAATTTTAGCCTTGTTTGCCGCCCAGTTAATATGGCGCCAATAACCGTGGAACCTAAAATCGAAGTTCCACTGTGCTGCGGTAACACGACAGAACCTGCAGCCAGTAGCGAAGATCGACTTACTGACTTACTGACTTTTGATGCGGTTTGAATGTCACGCTGACCGCGCCGGGAAGGCAATGCCGTTGAAGGTCTTTCAAAAGGTTTTGCATCATTCTTGTACGGTTCCGTCACTTGTCTCAGTGACCACTTCTCTGCATTTTGTTAAAGACAGACATTTATGAGTAGTCTTGAGCCTAAAAGGACTTGGCAAAATCTCAAGTCACGTAATGTTTTTGCGGGCGACCAAGAGGAACGTTGCTATTGAGCATGATCGGCATGTATGTAACTTGATGTTGTCTCGATTTAGTGGACTTCCACTAAGATTGAATGGAATTAATAGCACGCAATTTGATCACGCGCATTATTTGTTCACCACGAAACAAGTCAACTGTATTGATACAAGCACAGAGCTCTCACGGTGTAAGCAAAATTTTTGAAAAAATATTAATCATTTCATGTTGTAAAGTAAGTCACCGTCTTACTATAGTATACGGAATAATTACAATATCTGCACAACATCCAACTAAAGTGTCACTGTTTGACAAACTTCCACAACAATTTCATGCAGTTTCAATTTACAAAACATTTAGTACATTATCATTTAAAACCTACAAATGTAAAAATATCATCGTTTCGTTTCAGTTTCTGTCCAAATGACATGTTCAAATTTTGCATATGATTACCATTGCGTTTTGTTACAAATTTTGTATGTTATAGTTTACCTGTAAATATTTGTTGCGTTTTAAAAATTAATCTTGACTCAATCATTGCCCACAATCTATAACGTTGGCTTGGTTTTTCAAGCTTAAGCTGTAGCAGATATTAGAGTAATTTTACCTAAACCGTGAATATAGACGGGGAAGGTGACCAAAGCACCCGGGCATACCCTCATACGAAACAATTTAAAGCCTGCGACCGAAAATTTAGCACCCACCGAACCGAACTGGGGAATGTTTTTTAATCATAATAAATACTGACCATCCCCCACTGACTTCACCTTAGAGAATAGGACTTTTCTTTAGACTAACGAACAATAGAGCGGATTTCATTTGAGTGTAAAGTAATTATGGTTTTGCTTAGGTTTTGTATTGCTTCACTCTGTGATTGGCCAGGAAAACTCGCGCCACTTTCTCAACCAATGAGAAGCAAAATCAAAACCTATTGTGACTTGCACGCGCGTATTTTCCCGCGCTTTACGCCGGCTACCCTTAATTGCTTCGTATTCTGATTGGCTCATTGCACTGCTTACTTCTGTTGTGATTGGTCAGAGTAATTGCTTTGGTTTTGGTTTTACGACACTCAACTGAAACATCGTCCTCGCCCGCACTTTATTACCTTTGGTTATTACTAGTCTACTTTTAAAAGCTTCACACGGGGCATATGTGACAAAAACCTGATAAGAAAAGATCGGGAGCAGACACATAGCATAGGGAGCAGATTGATGTGCTTGATCTGTCTCGGGCAGTCGCAAGAACGGCAAGTCGGTCGTAAGGACGATTTTCAAGTGACCTCACTTGAAAATATCTTGCCTGAATCCTTTCAACTTTCCGACTTTTATGAATGCTTAAGGTAATTCCCCTGAAAAGGATGTACTATTAAGATTTTTTTCAGACTTGGCGCAATTGAGTCATGCATAGGACATTGAAAAAATGCAATAAAAAGATGGGGTCACCGTGCTTGTTTTCGCCCTGCATACTCGTTGTTCTAAGTGTTTTTACGGAGTTGTGCGAGAAATGTTCGAAGCATGAACAACTGAAGAATGCTGTTATTATGTAGCAAAAACTATGAATAGTAGTGAAAACTAGAGCCTAATTGTTTTTCTGGGCTATATTCGTTTAGTATCGTGATTTCAAATTGCCCGATCTTGCACATAATGTGAGGAAACTGGACCACTTCGTCATCATCTCAGTTTCACCCCATTTATATATAAATAATCCAACTTCTACTAATAAACTTTTTTTCTCCTTAAAATATGTTTTTCGTGTGCCTATTACAAGTACATTACACCAATAAAAAAAGGGGGGTCACCGTGCTCGTTTCTTTACAACACGCCGACAAAGGGAAAATTTCAGCTGAAAAAGCTCAATGTCAAGGCAAATTCGCAATGTTTCCAGTGTACGCGCGCACGAGCGCGCGCTAAATGACGCCATAAATTATGCGCAGTAAGGATGCGCCATGCAATTGAGAGGAATCACCTTAACTAAATTACTTCAGTTTTTACTTTGGCCTTCACAGGCAACAGCGTCTACTAAATGTTTAGTTTGCAACGATCCTTGACACATTCAAGAATGTGTCCTTGAAGAAGACTCACGTTTAAGCGGCCCTTATCTATGATTAATCAAAACTCGGGAAATGAATTATAAACCACTCGCGGGTACACTCAGCTCTCTCTAAGCGGACACCACTATAAAGCGGACACCTCTTTAAGGCGGGCGGTGATGGCTGGTCCATGTTTCCTTGTAACTAAACTCTCTACGAGGAGGACACCTCTCTCAAGAGGGCGGCGGACACCTACTTTAGCATACTTTTGATAGAAAATACCTCTCAAGGCGAAAACTAGAATGGTGTCTAAGAATAATTATTGTAAATCAATCCGTGTTGACATTAGATTGTATCTTGATTTTGTATTCTGAAACTTAATGGATCTATAGTGTAATTTGATTGACATAAGTGTCAAAATAGTCTACCATTGTATTGGAAAAGATAAATTTGTAAAATCGAAGCTCATGTATCAGTTGATACGAAAGTTCGGAGTTGTTAGAGATTGTGAAATGTAAACAGTATATGATGGAGAACGAAATAAAGAATTGTTGAAAGGAGAAAGATACAGTCCTCTTATTGAGTCGAACCAGTGCCGGGATTTCCCGAACATTTGGTCCTTCGAGCCGGATCATGGGAAAGACAAAGACATCTAAAACAGGCAATGGAACGACTTCAGAAACGAGAAAGGAGAGCAGAGAAGAGACAGTGCAACTGAGAAGGAGAGAAAGAAAAGGGCATAGAGCGTACCTAAAATACGTCGGCGACGAGTTAAAAGGACTCTTGCAAACGTACAACGAGAAGCAGCGGGCGAAGACCATTCAGTTAAAGGGTACATTATCGGAACTGTTGGACATTACTAAAGAACTTGACGGCGAAATTTTGAGATTGTTAGTCGAAATCGAGGAGGTGTCGGACGAGGAGATAAGCAGAGGAGATACGATGCGCCGGAGACTTGAGGGGAGAGTTTACTGCACTTGTCGCCTCAGCAGAAGAGGCACTCGGTGGAAACTCTCAACCTCCAGCATCACCACAAGAGCCTTCAAGTAACGGGAGCAATAATTCGTCCGGCACAGTTCAAGTTCGATTGCCGAAGTTGGAAGCGAAGCGGTTCGCGGGGCGTATCGAGGAATGGCAGGAGTTTTGGGACGGTTTCGTAAGCTCCATACACTCCAATCCCAAGCTATCGCCCGTAGACAAGTTTTCTTACTTACGCGGATTACTTGGGGGAACAGCACGTACGGCTATAGCGGGATTGGCCTTAACGGAGGCAAATTATGAGGCCGCCATCGACCTGTTAAAGCGGCGATTCGGGAAGAAAAGTACAATCGAACGAGCCCACGTGAACGACCTTTTAAAGATTCAGGCTGTTTTTAATGAAAGGGATATTGGTGGCCTTCGCCGATTGTACGACTTGGTGGAAGTCCACCATCGAGGCCTTCAGGCGCTCTGAGTGGACGCCGCTACATATATATCAAGGGATTGTTGTGCCGGCCATCTTGAACAAGATACCAGAGGCCATACGATTGCAGATAACCAGAGGGAAGAAACATGAGGAGTGGAGAATGGACGAAATGCTAGCTGAACTGTTGTGTGAGCTGGAGCTGAGAGAGGAAAATTCATTCAGAAGCGACAAGAACTTTACGCGTGAGCCGCGTGAGAAAGATCAAAGAAAATTTGGGGGCGGACCCCCAACAGCCAACGCCCTGTTAGCAAAGACATGGGACAATCTGTGTGCTTATTGTAAGGGCGAACATGCCCATGAACATTGTATGAACGTTACTTCTGTTGAGGAAAGGAAGCTCCTTTTACGTAAGTACGGACGATGCTTTATTTGTGCTAAGAAAGGGCATATTTCCCGTGATTGTGCCACTAAAATTGTATGTAATGTTTGTAAGAAAGGGTGTCATCATGTTTCCATTTGTGTTGACTATGTGGGTCACAACGCAAACCAGGCGCCGCGTCAGCCTAGGCCCGCAAACAATGGTGATTATGATATCTCGCCAAGTGTCAATCACGCGCATGCCAGTCATGCCAGTCCCGCCCTTCACGTGGGATTAGTTGGGAGGGTTGCATTACAAACAGCCCAAGCAGTTATTACGGGGAGCAAACATTCGAGGGTTCGGGTTTTATTCGACGCGGGTAGCCATAAGTCCTTTATAACTACTAGAGCTGTACAGTTAGCGGGGTTGCAGGAGGTGCGAAGGGAATGGATCGAAATTAGCACCTTTGGGCAGCAAACGAGGGATAGTGGGTTGAGGGGTCTGCATGAGTTTGATGTGTTCCCTTTACAGGGGGGGAATGGGATTGGGATCGAGGCCTATGAGGTACCCAGTATCACGCAAATACGAAATGAGCACATTGAGAACAGGAAAGCCGAGTACCCCCATCTCCAGGGCTTGTGGTTCTCGGATGTCAATCGGGATAGGGAAATTCTCGATGTAGACCTGCTCATTGGGGCGGATTTTCTCTGGTCCTTTCAAGGGGGGAGAACGGTAAGGGGGAGCCAGGTGAACCCGTCGCCGTAGAAACCCACCTGGGTTGGGTCTTGTCAGGGCCCCTGAAGGGAGTTTGTGATGATTCACAGATAAATGTCCACCTTCACCTTGTGGGTAACAGTTTGTCACGCAATGAAGAGGCGTTTGTTGATAATCGAAAATTGGAAGATAGCGCAAGGAAGCTGTGGGACTTCGAGACACTCGGAATTCGGGAAGGGGATCAAGTCCACGAAGCCTTGAAGGACGCGATTGTGTTTAACGGAAACAGATACGAAGTCTCTCTACCATGGAAACAGGGACATGGGCCCCTGCCGACCAATTATCACAACAGCTTGAGACGGCTAAAAGGTCAATTAGGACGGTTAAAGAGTGACCCCACAGTTCTGAATGGATATGAAGGGATCATAAAGGAACAAGAGGAGGTTGGAATAGTCGAGCGAGTGACGGAGTTAGAAACGACTGAGAAGATTCATTATCTCCCGCATCACGCAGTCATCCGGAAAGACGCCAAGACGACCAAGGTCAGGGTCGTGTACGACGCATCGTCTAAAGAGGGAAAAAGGGGTGTGTCGCTGAATGATTGCCTTCATGTGGGACCTGCGTTAACACCACTGCTGTATGAAATTCTAATTCGTTTTCGAGAGAAGCGCGTTGCGTTAGTTGGTGATATTGAAAAGGCATTTCTCAATATCGTTGTAAACAAACGTGACAGGGATTGTTTGAGGTTTCTCTGGGTAAATAGTGTTGACAGCGAGCAATTAGAGCCCATTGTTTACAGGTTTTGTCGTGTTGTTTTTGGAGTTAATTGTTCACCATTCCTACTCAATGCAACACTGCAATATCATCTTGATTCGTTTATTGAGCTAGATCCTGAGTTTGTTCGTATCATGAAGAAGAGTTTTTACGTCGATGATCTCGTTTCTGGAAGGAGAGACACGCAGGAGGCAGGTGAGTTGTATGACAAGGCGAAAACGAGACTCGCTCTCGGTGGGTTTAAATTAAGGAAATGGTTAACGAACAGCGGGGAGTTGAGGGCCAAAATAGAACAACGTGAATTGCGTGACGAGACAGACGTAAACAAAGAAGTCGAAAGCGCCGACGAGAGTTATGCCAAGGAGACCCTTGGAGCGAAAGCGGGAATGAAGAATGAAAGGGTGCTTGGACAGTCGGAATTGTGAAAACGATGTGTTTATCTTTGAGCTGTCAGAAATGGTTTCAAAGGCGGATGACTTGCATTGTCACGAAAAGAAGTATTTTGAAGGTGATTGCAGGTATGTATGACCCCTTGGGGTTGGTGAGCCCAGTTCTTGTCAGTATGAAGGTTTTATTTCAAGAGTTGTGCATGGGCAAGGTAGGTTGGGACGAAGAGTTAAGTGGTGAATTGAAGACACGTTGGATGGGGTGGTTAAGTGACCTAAAGGGAGCGAAAGAGATTCAAATTCCTAGATGCGTTTATGGAGTACCCCTGGGCGAAGTTACTTGCTCACTGCATGGATTTGCCGACGCAAGTAGAAAGGCTTACTGTGCTGTGATTTATTTTGTGTGCGAGCTTTCTGGAGCTATCTCAGTGACGCTGCTCACTTCCAAGACGAGAGTTTCCCCTCAGAAGCCACAGACGATACCGCGATTGGAACTCATGTCCGGCAGAATTCTATCGACGCTCATGAGTACAGTTAAAGAAGCCCTCGAGGGGGAGGTACACATAGCGAGCACACAACTGTGGCTGGACAGCAAAACGGCGCTATGGTGGATAGCAAACAACGGCGAATGGAAGCAGTTTGTTCGTCACAGAGTCAATGAAATTCTGAAGGTCACGAAGAAGGATGAGTGGGGACATTGTCCGGGGGAGGAGAACCCAGCGGACATAGGTTCGAGAGGTGAACAGGCATCCAAGCTGAAAGAAAACGTCTTGTGGTGGAACGGTCCACCGTGGTTGACTGGACCAAGGACTGGATGGCCAAGCACGGAGATCAACGAGACTCCACAGAGTAACGAAGAGATGAAGAAAGTGACTGTCACGGTAGCTGGCGTGACAAGAAAACGTGGAGTCACAGATGTGATTGATATCAACAAGTTTAGTACCTTTGATCGGTTGTTGAAGGTTACGACATGGGTGAAGCGTTTTCTGTTCAATTTTGTGTGTACCAGAAGGGGTGTGCAAGGGAGAGCGGGTATGTTGCAAAGAAGAGAAAATGTACGAAGCAGAGCGAATATGGATCGGAACCGCGCAAGCGGAATTAAAGGGCAGTAAAGGCTATGATGACCTTGTCCGACAATTGAAACTAGAGAACCGTGACGGAATCTTGAAATGTATTGGCAGATTGGAAAATTCGGATCTGGACCTGGAATCGCAGGAACCAATCATTCTGCCCAGAAATCACAGGATGACCAAGTTGATTATCGAAGAATGCCATAGAAGAACGAAACACGGAGGAGTGCGAACGACGTTGGGAGAGTTGAGGTCAAGGTTTTGGGTTCCAAAGGGTAGACAAGTTGTAAAGAAGGTGTTAAGAGAATACGTGACGTGTAAAAGACAGCAAGGAAAACCCTTTGGAGCGCCACCTGTAGCAGCATTGCCAGAATTCAGGGTCAGGGAGGCCGCACCATTTTCGAAGGTAGGAGTAGATTTCGCTGGTCCAGTGTATGTGAAGTCTACAGATGGCGAAATGGTGAAATCCTATATAGCGTTGTTTACTTGTTGCGTGACACGGGCTGTGCATCTGGACCTGGTGGCAGACTTAACAGCGCCGACCTTTTTGCGTTGTTTACGAAAGTTTACGGCCAGGCGGGGCACACCATCGTTGATAGTTTCGGACAACGCGAAGACGTTCAAGGCATCGGAGAAGATTTTGAGGCGAATCTATGACAACGAAGAGGTAAGGGCGCATTTGGAGACAAACCGGATAGACTGGAGGTTCAATTTAGAGCGGGCGCCATGGTGGGGAGGATTCTTTGAGCGATTGATAGGAACTACGAAACGTTGTCTTAGAAAGGTCCTTGGAAACGCGAAGCTTAACGCGGACGAAATGATAACAGTCTTAACTGAATTGGAAGCCACCATGTATTCACGTCCCCTGACGTACGAATATGATGAAGTTGGGGCGGAAATGTTGACACCATCGCATCTCATCTATGGACGGCGCTTAATTAACTTACCAGAGGAGGTACGAGATGACGAGGAAGAAAATGAACGTGGGTTCCTAAAGAGGTTCAGATACCTTGCTAAGTTAAGAATCCATTTCTGGAATCGGTGGCGCAAAGAGTATTTGGTGGATTTGAGAGAGCATCATCGTGGCAACAAGGAAGGCAAGCATGACAAGGTAAGTGTTGGAGAATTGGTGTTGGTTCACGAAGACAATGTTAAGAGAAGTAACTGGAAATTGGCGAAGGTGGAGGAGTTGATTGTGGGCAAGGATGGACAGGTAAGAGGTGCCAGACTGAAAGTAATCACGAAGGGAAAACCTGTTTTTATGAACCGGGCAGTTCAAAAGTTGTTTCCCCTGGAGGTTAGTTGTGTCACGAAGGGAACTCAGGGAAATGTAGGAACCGGGGAAAATGGCAATCAGGGTAGGGTTAGAAATACCCCAAGGCGAGCGGCAGCACTGGATTCGTGTTGGCGTACGCGAGCCATGATTAATCACTAGTTGTTTGCTCGGTGTATTTGTAGGGCGATCGTACTTTTCGGACTTGTGTACTGTGTTTGACCCTGATTGGTCAAAGGGGGGAGTGTGTCTAAGAATAATTATTGTAAATCAATCCGTGTTGACATTAGATTGTATCTTGATTTTGTATTCTGAAACTTAATGGATCTATAGTGTAATTTGATTGACATAAGTGTCAAAATAGTCTACCATTGTATTGGAAAAGATAAATTTGTAAAATCGAAGCTCATGTATCAGTTGATACGAAAGTTCGGAGTTGTTAGAGATTGTGAAATGTAAACAGTATATGATGGAGAACGAAATAAAGAATTGTTGAAAGGAGAAAAATACAGTCCTCTTATTGAGTCGAACCAGTGCCGGGATTTCCCGAACAAATGGCATTCTTTGTACCGCACAATCGATGGATTATGGCCCGGATATTACTTCAAATTGAAGTACCATCCCACCCTGGGGCTGCAATAGCAACACTGTAATATAAAAACGATCTCATAAAAAGTAGCCTGCGTGCAGACGTCTCCTATTTCCTTTGTTGCACGCGGAAACGGAGAGGAAAAGGAAATAGGAGACTTCTGCACACAGGCTCATAACAAGATAAGACATTCTTTATTGTAAAAATCAGCACACGCAATTGTAACTTGCCTCAGTAAAGATCTCGTTTCAGTTCTGACGTCACAGGTTTATATAGTGTCAAGTTACATTATCTCTCTATAAGGCGGACACCTGGAGCTGGTCCCTTCCGAGATAGTTGACGGTATATGGTTTTGTGTCACGGAATCGTTACTGAGAAGCGTGACACTTGCGTTACATTGTGTTCGAGCGATGCGAGTCAATTCGTAACTTGTGCCCTAGCCTAGTTGATCGAAACATGGCCACCAAAACAAATCACTTGCTAAGTAAATTGTCACGTACACCTCAAGAACCTCAGCAACGAGCAATTTGTAGCGTGAAGTAATGAAGGACGGACAAACGAGTGAAACAGCTGTGTACTTCATGTTAACACGCCACATAAACACCCTCAGATTATCATACACTATCAAGTAACTATAGTAACTAAAGCATCTCAAGTAACAATTAAATTAAAGGGGCACTGTCACGTAATACTTAAACAATTTTGCAGGTTTCCTACGAAGTACTTGAGACGAAATCCGCTAGAAAATCGAGCAATTTCAGGTTGTAGTGAACAAAAATCTGGCTCCAGAATAATTTTAAGTATTTTACAGTCATTTTTACATTTTATTAAAGCTAAATACATAAGTAATTTCCTGAAATAACACCGAAAACAATTTCCCATGGGAACGAGAGAAAATAAATTTCAAAGTTAGACAACTTGTGCAAACACAGGCAAAATTTCATCATCAGTTTCATTTCACCAGTACTTACAATAGCCTGCGTAGTTCATTCTCCTCGCGGCTTCGCCGCTCGCTTGCGCGCTCCCCAACAAAACCGCCAGCTACACAGGCTAAACTTTCAAGTGTTTCATACATTACTTCAACATTCGTTTTCGACGTTTGGTGTTGCTAGAAATGATTTTTGTGAGAAGATATTTAAAACAGTCGTACAGAAGTTTGCAATACAATGAAAATAATCTTGGTACAAGGTTTTTGTCTACTTGTATGTTACTCGAACTTCTGGTGGATTCCGTCTTAATATGTGTACTGGAACTATTTGCGGTTGTCTATCGCCATGGATGACGAAGAGACAGTGGATTGCAACTTGAAAGTGTTAGCTAGTTAACTTTTTTCAAGTTTCGTCGTTGTGTCCCGGAACAATCGCCATTAAATAATACCACTTCCTTTTCCGTCCAAGAAATAATTAGACATCTATTTCTCCGTGTTAGAAGGGCCGATCGCGAAATAGGTTAACTCTCAAGTGCAGAAAGCATCACTGACGGACTAACAGCACTGACCTGCGCCGCAGACTTCTTAAAAAAATAACCTGGATCAGTTTCATCTCGGGCTCCTTGGACATCCAGAATCAGCAAAGCGAAAGCCATTAAAAGCACCACTGTAGTTTTCATGGTGACTAGAAGCTGAAAACCGTTGGTAAAGGTTATCTCGAGAACGAAATCAAGGAAAACCGCTTGACTGATCTGAAAAAACGGAATAGAAGAAGATCAATTTATAGGTTTAGCTTCATGGGGATCCAGTATTTATCATTTATGAGGCTAACGACTAAAGCTACTTTCGTTTATATCTAATCATACAGCGCAATTAGTATTTAGCCTGTATCTCGAGAATCATTCTGCCTTCAAGCTATAGATACAGGAAAACAAATGTTTAAGATATTCTTTCAGCCTTCATTCTTGCGTTTATATATTATTGAATTTCCAACATTGTTTTCACAAACACCGACCCTTTTCTTTGAGGTTAAGCACCTAAAACGTTTTTAAATACTTTAATCCCTTCCAAAATTGCTCTTTCAGAGATCTTTGAAAAAGCCGGCTTTATTACATTTGAGTTTAATATCCCACCATGCCGGTTTAAACGTGGCCTTGAGGGTAAATTTGTAAAGGAACAATTAGCCTTGCCGCATATAGTTCTCAATATCGAATTTTATATTTTTTATTCAGAGTACTTTTGTTAATATTGTTGTACATAGTTTTAACTTTTGTAGTTTTCGAGTTTAACGTGGTTTTAGACAGAGGGCCACAATTTCATTAGTGTGGTTCACTGTTTAGGGCTACCCTCTTGAAATAAATAAAGGAAATTAAATAAAGGATTCACTACTACTGTGGTAAATATCAATTTACTGAACAAAGAGTAAGAGATGGTTTTAAGGAGAAAAAAAAAATAAATAAAAGAATGGTGCCAGTATCGTTAAAACCGTCATTTTGTGGGCGTTTGATACTTCCTACGTTTTAATTTCGGACAACAACGAAGTTGAGGACCGTTGAAAAGCTCATATTTCATAATTTGCCTTTATTTGGGTTTCGCGTCATCCTACGTCAGCGTTAATTAGGCGGCGAATCCTCACTTAATCAAGGTGCGTTTGTAAATCGTTCTTTGTAGAAATAAGCGGCAATCATTTTCTCTGTTTCTCCATTTATGGTGATATTTCATGGAATGGTATATTAAGGTAAATTAACTTTAACTCATTGCAGCAGTTAATTAACAATTTTAATTAATTCGATTGTGGCTTACCACTGTCTAATGAGAAGGAGGGAGACCCTTCCAGAATGCCTTTTTCAGTAATCAACCTTGTAATAACAAGTTCAAAGGTAACCAAATATACTATTTTACACCTAAGGAAATTACTGTTATGCATTAAATAACTAGAAACGGCGGCAACGTATCGTCTCTTATAGTGCTCTAAATTATCAGTGGAAGATTTTATTTTATTCAATTTTTTTTATTTGTAATTGTGCCTGTTTCCTCAAATGGATTCGAACACGTGGCAGTAATAATTTGCGTCTCAGTGCCACGTGTTCGAACCCATTTGGGGAAACAGACGCGTCTCTTCAATTTGTTGATGACTTGAACAATTTGGGCGGAAGCTTAAAAAAACGTCTTCACTCTCTATTTTTTTTAAAAGCAAAACTTAAACAGCTTTAAAAATAATTAGTTTTTAATGTAACCTCCAAGTAATTTTCTCAATCTATATTCTTTAGAGCTTCCTGTATTGTCGTCGATTTATTTGTTTATCTAAAATTTCTTTTTTTCATCAATATTTATTTGGAGGACCCACTGGTGATAATTGTCATCATTATCATTATCATTATTATTAAAAGGGGGAGTGTCACTGGAGGGATGCATGTTTACGCTGTGAAATGGTCACACTTGACTTTCAATATATTTTTTTTTTACATTTTGTCTTATTATTACTGATATGCCACAACATACAACAACTAACAAGAACAAGAAACACAGGAAAATAGATACAATACAATAAAAGGATTAGAGGGTACCCGACGAAAGATATTCAGTTACTTGGCAGGGGAAAAAAGAATGCTCCATTTAGTTAGAAAGTTGTAGAACGTCTCGCTTCAAAACGTTTCGTCTCAACGTTTCGTGGCGTAAGTTCAGCGAGAGTCGATCATTTTTCTTTCAAAAAGGTCTACAGCAGAACAAATGTAGAGATTTTCAAACACACATGCTTTGTCTCTGCAGATGAAAACTTTTGCAGTCAAAATATTAAGTACATGACTGGCTTATGCTTAGATGCCAATTATTATCCTAGATATCTGGTTACTAAAAGCGAGTAATAGTGTCTCGGTTTAGGATTTTGGTTTCGGATAGGCTTGGAGCAGAGTAAAGTCATGCAGTTGAATCGTTGATAAGATTGCGATCGAAGCTTTAACCGCTATCTTTGATTTAAGGCCGGTGGATGCTGTTGTTTGAGTTGAACTCTACATGCATTAGGCTCCGTCATCGTAAAAAAAACGTTAAGGAAAGGAAAATAGGAGATGCCGGCAAACTATACAGGGCTCGAATTTAATTTTTGGATCACTAACCCTTCGGGTTAGTAGACATCTTTTTTACTAACCAAATTGTATAGTTTGGTATCCAAGCTCACAACTTACGATATCTCAAATATTGAACATTTTGTTAATAACGACTAGAACAAATTAAAGAAGCCATGCAAATGTTTTCTTCCACTCCTCTCGAAATGTTCTGCCCTCTTGTTTCCTCTTTTCTTCGTAAAACAAAACAAACGCGTAACGCTTCCGGGAGCTCGAGTCTTCCTTAGCTTCTGTTGTCTTTGGTTCCTTTTCTTGGCATTTTTCCTCTTCACCACAGTTACTTTCAGCTGGAGCTTGCCTTTTTCTGAGAAATCTATCCAAAGAACTCTGCATAATTCAATGCCGAACTGCCAGAACCTCGCGAACTGCAATTGGATTCGCAAGGACATTCGCAAGATGGCGTATCCGATAAAGTTGTGTCCAGATCCCCACATTCGACACAAACTCGTTTCCAGGGTCTTAGCGCTCAAAATGGCTGCAAAGTTCGAAATCCATCGCAAAGACGACGAGAACAAATTCTTTGAGACAGAAAACAATCTCATGCAAGATAACAACACATAAACCGTTCCTAAAAATTAACACTTATCTGTAAAAAGGTTATTTCCATAAAATAATTTAAATGTGTAAGAAAAGTTTTCTCAACCATGTCGGGTTAGTTGGACACATTTTTAGTAACCAAACGTTGAAAATTACAAACCGTTGGTTAACGGGTTACCGTTAATTTCGGGCCCTGACTATAGTAGAACATCCAATAATTTTTATGGAGTTTATTATTCGATCGACTTTAGAAACTATAATACATTCAGAGATATGTATGCCAAGAGTTTGGAGGCATTGCTATAAATGCCACTTAGAGCCAAAGTTTGAACCATAAATAGAATATATTAAAAAATGCCGCAATAAAGCGTACAAGAGCGTTCTCGACACCAGAGCTCTTTCAGACATGCGCAAAAGAGAAGGGCTATGGGGTCATTTCTGTCATGCGAACTCCATTCTGTAAAAATATTAATTACCCACTTCCACGACTCGTTCTTAAGTTATAAATCTAACTTTGATTGAAAGTTTGTCTTCCTTTTTTCGGAAACTGAATGCAAATATTTGAAAATTAGGAAGAACGTTTTCAATCAAGGCGCGTTTCGGAAGCTTATATCTCTAGTTTATTTAACGTTTTTTTCCTGTCTCGGTACCGTTAACTATTTTTCAACCTATACTAAACGCAGACATTTAAAAGTTTGAAAAAGGCGTTTCCATTTAAGCCGAGTTTCGAAAGCTTCTCTTAAATTCACTGAACCAAGGATAACTGGACACCTGCACAGAAGAAAGCTAATATACTATACCGCCATACATAATTGAGTTACCGCAGTTCTTTCAGTCAAAAGCTGTTTAATATGTAGCGTAATTACAGAAAAATTGAAAGCCCACAGCAATGCAGCTGACAACGCAGTCAAAACTTATTAAATCGAAGGCCGTGGTTCAGATATTCTTCGATTCTTTTTTTTTTTTGTTTCCAATCAACTATTTAAAACACCTGTTCGTCACTGACTGCTAGGGAAAATAAGAATCGAAGCTCAAATAAATTGTGTTCGGCGTTCGTGCTCGCTTCGGCCTCTGAAAAAGATCTCACACATTCTGACTCTAAAGTAAGCAACTTTGACTTAAAGAAGCTCACAACATTTACTGCCGAAAACACGGCTTGGAATTAAACGATGAAATCTTTTTTTGTTGGCACAGTCGCTATCGCCTTTATACTTCTCGTATTGGATACGAACTTAGTATCGAAAGAGCAACATGTAGAGCTTGAAGAAGGAGCGTAGTTTTGTTGCTTGGAATTGGAATATCTGGCTTCGCGACGAAAGTCATCTATCTTCGAATTATTCATTAACCGCTGGAGTTGAAGAGTTCAAATGCGCTGATCGCATTTAGAATGCAAAACCGAGTACAAAAACATAAATTTTCCGGGCAAATTAGTACCGCCTGACTATCAATCTCTTCGGGATTTCAAAACCAGTTTGAAAAACGAATGCGCAGTTTCAGTGTCAACATTAACTTGCGTGTTAATTAAAAAGAAAGTTGTTTATGGTCGATTTATAATCCAAGCAAATCGCAACCCAGTTGGTTTTCACACAGATCATGTATGTTCAATAATGAACGATATCGGGCCGCTGTACTTCATCGACTGAATATGGAAAAAATAATTAAAAAAAGAAATAGTGAAATAAACTATTTCATCTAAAGGTTGGGCTGAATTATTTCGTTCGATAAGCGAAGTGAAATTGTTTTAAAATTCTGAACCAAGCGTTTAATTCTGAATTTGTCCAGATATTTAAAGAAAATTTTTGACAAGTTTTGTGACGATCCCAGAAAAGGTTGCCGTGCCATTCAAAGAATACGGCGTCAGGAAAAATGGAATATAAATTAGCTAATGGTATGACATCGTTAGCACACTTACGATACCGTTTTAAAGTATAAAAATTAAACTCTTTCTGCCCTAATAATCAGATAAATCTAGGATTCAGCTTACCTTCGATTGAAAAACCAACGTGAACTGTCTAGAAGTGATGAAGCTTATGGTCAACTCTTCGTCCAGGATATCAGATGTTTTGCGATTATGCGGAAACAGCCGTCCCATCTCATTAAGTGCGATGATTTCACTTAGCTGCAACATCCTTGGGTAAACTGATTTCTATGGGGTCCTATGGGATACAAAACAACGGATATGACTAATGGAAGTCTATTGTTCCTTCACACCATGTTAAAAAGAAGCCGCAGGATTCCTTTTTTTAATACCAAGGCTGTTACTGCCCGTTATTGTCTCGCAGCAAGCTAATTCCGTCCCACTCGAGGCATTTTTACTTTAAAGAAAAATAATTATTTTCTTTCTTTTTTTTCATGCTAATGGCGGTAACACACGTACGACGAACAGAAAATGCCAAGCTTTTCAGATGCGTTCGCGTCATAGAACTAAAAAAAAAATTGGGGGAATCAGCGCAAAGAGATTCAGTATTTTACTAGAAGACAGGTGACAATAATTTATCCAGACTGAAATACGTAATTGATTCCAAACACTCCGTCGCTGCTACTTTATTTCATGAAAAATCAGACGGCGTTGTACCCAGATTTATACGACTTATGCCTGCATTACAACGATTTAGTTGGGTTAGTTAATGCCAACGTGGCATTAAATCGAATAAATTCGCTAACAAAGTGACACGAAAAAAAGCTATTTTAGCCCATGCTTTGTTAATGGTTTTACCTATTTTAGGCCAGTTCTTACGAATGTACCGTTTTTGCCACCCCCCCCCCCCCCCCAAAAAAAAAGAAACTGGTGTCAGATATTTTTCGCACTCTACCGCTTTCGTATCGTATCGTTTTGTCGTTCTCACGAAAATGCTTCCTCGACCCCAGAAACACTAACTACACTATGGAGCTTGCGTAAATCACCTGAGCCCTAGTGCGCATGACTGTTATGCCGTATGTGTTTTGAAAACGCTTCGTTTTCGCTGTCAGCACTGCCGCACCTAGCCAGCGTTTTCAAATTAACCTACTCTGGAAAGCGTTTTCAAATGCACCTATTTTCGGGGGTCTACAACTAAGTTTGAAATGGATGCGCTTTTTAAATTATTTCAGGATGGTTACTTGAATTAGTATGGAAGAGGCCTGAATAGCATAACGACATAATTAGCATGTTTGTGACTCGCCGTAACCTGTTTGCTGCGGCGGAATCACAGTTTCATTGTGAGGACGCTACCAACCCCAACCGCAATCCAAGTCGCCGCGCAAGTGATTGTGGGATTGTTTGGTGGAACGCGTATTGCGAAGAAACAATCGCATCCCCACAAATAATCCCACGATCCCTCACTCGGAAATCTCGCCGGATCCCAGTCTTTTCTAAAGGGAGCTAATTCAACAGACGGAAATAATCTTCGTCACACATCACTAAGTGACTATCATGTCGTTTCTTTTCTAAAGGGAGAATCCTTTAATCCCATAACGAGTCCAGTTACTCCTCAAAACAGCGGTAACTATACTAGGAGTTTAAAGTAAATTATGCGCACATAGGCGGAGAGTCCCTGAACAAGGACGAAAATTTCAGCTGATCAATTGATCTTTTTTATCTCGACAGGAGGAGTAGTAAGAATGGGTGAGAACGAAAACGGACTTGCTTTTTCAGGAGGCGGTATCCGTTCAGCGGCCTTCTCGTCTGGCGTTCTGCGCAGGCTATTACAGCGCAACACCAAGATCGACTACCTGAGCTGCGTGTCAGGGGGCGGTTACACAGGCACAGCCTACCTGGACTGGAAGTATCGGAATGGTCAGAGGGACGATCCCAAATGGCACCAGCAATTCTTCAACCACATGAGAAAAAGATCAGGGTTAATGTGCGACTGGCAGAAACCACTGAAGGGAATTTTTGACACCGTGTTACTGCTGTGTGTGATGATTTTCGTTTCTGTCGTAATGCCCGTATTCGTGTGGGGGTCGTACATGTTTCCGATGGCTTACGCAGTCGACTTTGTTTTCGGGGCGTTGCTGCGAGCCCCAGAGGAATGTGAAGGGGAAACTACCACAGGCACCCCAACCAGTTTGCCTCCCAGTGATAACATTACAAGTTCAGAGAAAAGAGTCCGCTGCGAGATAATCCTCGGAACAAAAGCTTATGACAGGATTACTCTGTTTTCGGTTCTCGCTGTGCTCTTTTGCTTCTTTTACTTGTTGGGCAAAAAAACAAGAGCGTTGTTTCGCGACAAGTTCTACGTCTTGTCTGCGCTATGCGGTCTGCTGTTTGCTTTCACTTTCATTCCGTACTACATCCATTACTTCTTCAATCAAACTCCCATTTGGATGAAGGCTCTTATTCTTGTGTTCAGCATTATCGTTTGGTTCTTCTTCCCGATTCTTAGGCGTAAAGCGTCCTTTGTTTTGGTGATTTATCTGTTCGCTTACGCTGTGTATTGGAAGGTGTTCAGTGAGACTGTGTTTGGTGTGAAGTACTCTAACCATTTGTTCTATCAACTTCTCTTTGCTTCTGGACTCGTTTTGTGGATTGTGCCTATACTGGGATCACTTCAACAACGGCTTGTTTACGTCTTTAACAGGTAAGATGGATTGAGAGCTTAGTAACGAGGAGCTTGCTGTTTGATTTCGACATTGGGGGCGAGAGAGGGCAACGAGTCGATAATGCTTTGGGTCGGAGAATCACTGGTAGTGCATCCTCTTTGCCATGTATCAGGTGTGGCAATTCGAAAGTGATAGTTTTCAAATTGAAGAAGCAGTTAAGCGTGATCTAAGTTCAAGTAAGGCTTAAAGTTATGAAACTATAAAGAAAGATTCAACATTGAAGTTAGCCCGGGGCGATTTAATAACAGGATCTAATCGAGTTGAATTGCGTTCCTTGGTATAGAGTGGGTGGTGGGAATTACAGCAATTCATTTCTGGGCTGCCCAGAGCAAGAAGCAAGGGGGTGAAGTCCAACCAAGAATCACAGGAATGACATTGAAAACGTTTAAAAGAAGAGAAGAAGTTTCAATTAACCTTAGTCCAAGAAGATGTAAGAAAACTGACGCGCTTTGATCAAGCAAAGAGCAGTAACTAATTTTTGTTATCCATTTGCAGATGGCACTTGCAGAAAGCTTTCTACACGAAGGCCAGTGTGGGTCGCACCGGATGCCTGGGAATCGGAATTGAGGACATTTTTCTAATAAGATCATGCATGCCAAACCCCAAACCCCATCGTCTTAAAGATACCGAGCAAGGTCCCTTGAGCCTCGGCGATCTGGATGGTGTGAAGCCCCAATACCTGTCTAACATCGTGGTCAACGACTGGAGAATTGGTGAGTCAGAACTTGAGCAGAAATATGAACTCCTTGTAATGTCGCCGAAAGAGATAGAGCGGCTTGATCGAAGACCAGACGACGAACAGTTTAAGAACAAGCTTGATCCCGACGACGTCGACCTGTCTGCCGCCATGGCAACGTCAGCCGCCGCGGTTGCACGCCACATGGGAACATATGACAACGCAGCACAAGGTTTCAAACAGCTACAAATCGCGCTGGGTCTGGGTATGGGTGCGGCGATGGTGTCGGATGTGCAACGCTTGAAAAGAGAAAGCTGCTTCTTAAGGGTAAGCACGTCTCTCGATTCAACTGTCGATGGTTCAAGACCGGTTTATTGCTTCTGTATTTTTTTCCGTTATTTTTGCTCAATCCTGAGGATGGAATGTTTAATTTTTCTGGTGGAGAGGGGTTAAGGAAGTTTTTTGGCTGAATCCTTTCACTTCGTAACGAAAAGCTTAGCATGAATGCAATTAGTTTGCGAAATATTCCCACGCTTTGCGGTTACTTTGCTATGTGCAAGCTTCTTTCTTCTGTACAGTTTCATCGGAGGGATAGCATTTGCCCATCCTCGCTTGCAGTCTTTTTTCCAGTCCTTTTTACTCCAGGACGTTTTTGGAGTCAGGCGAACGTTTGCAAAACTCCAGAAAGAAGAATTTTCAAGTCAGTTTTCTATCGCATGGTAGTTTACTAGCTATTTGAATAAACTAACCCAGTGTACTTCTCAATCCGTTTATAGCGTGCTTTTTTAAAAGATTATTGATAATGAATTTTTGATAATGAACTTACTGCACATAAAATAGCTTTTCGAGTCCAAAACGTTTTCGGAAGTTTGGAGAAACGCGCACCATGCCCGAACCGAACCGAACGCCATGCCCGAACCGAACGAAAACTAAAAAAAGAACAAAGTTAAAAGTCATCGAAACCAGGAAAGAAGGAGCGTTTTCAGTGTGTGTCAATACAGCGATTTTCAAGTGAATATTGGAAGCAATTCGAGTGAGATTTGGCCAGTTTTTACTACAGTGTGTGATACTGAGATTGGTAAGCCAAATTCGCGCTACTTTCTCCTCCAATGAGAAGCAAAATCAAAACCAATCATGAGTTGCGTGCACGCACTTCCCGCGCTTGAAGCTGGTTTCCTGCTGATCGTTCAACAACCACAACACGGCAATAACAATCTTTATTACACCTATTATACTGTTCAGCTGTTTCTATCGGTTGATATTGGTCAGTGTAATTTCTTTGGTTTTGATCTTTCGACAACACTCAATCGAAAACTGCTCTGTGGGAATACTAATGACTTTTGGGAATACTAAATCATGGTATAATTTGTTTCTTTTAACAGGTATTACCGCTCATTATCAGCACGATTATTGTTCTTCCTCTGCTCGTATTCCCTCCCATATACTTTACCAGGCAGGTCAAAGATGGTGAGGAAGCCCAGAAGTGGGTAGCTCTTGGCGTGTTCATATTTTTTGTCCTGCAGTTGATGTTAGCATTTTTCTCTGTTTTGAGGACTGGAAATAAAGCTCCAACAAAAACAGAAGCCGTGACGAGGTATGAAACTGTGACTTCAATCTTTATGAATTATTTACTTTTATTTATTTTATAAGCTTCGCCATAGGCAGGGTAACCACAACAGTGGGTAGCCAATTACTGTGGGCCCATTTATAAAATTGCAGTAAAAGAATACAGTTAATGACAACATGTTACAGGACGAGGAAGACTACGTGCACGGTTACATTTAAGACATAGTTTTATAATCAGAGGCTAAGAAAACGGGAAACCAAACGGGGCCATTTGCACTGTGCTCTGCAAAAGAGGATTATTTTTCGTTTACTCTTAAAGCCAAATTTTGTACTCGCAGGTAAATCTGTTTGCAAGAAAATTGAAATGATTATCGGTCAGGGCCCAGTTGTGTCAAAGCTCGATTAAGTTAACCCCGGGTTACAGTGAACTTTGAGTTCAGTTTAGTTACTGTTCAATAAAAATATTTCCAACAGATTTTCATCTTTACGTTTTGACTGGAATTTACTTTACTTTGACCGTAAAATTTGATTTATAAAACCTACTCAACGAGCACGATAAAAACTTCGGTTAACTCCTAATCCTGGGTTAAAGTGCACCTAACGGTAAAAATATTTCTTTGATAAGATAATTCTTTCCACTTACTAGCAAACATATTTTGCCATTTTCACCTCGATGTGTCGCACAAGCTATGTAAAGTTAGCAGCTCCTGTAAGCTCTACATTTCCCTGGCGGGGATAGTGTTGCACCTCTATTGTTTTAGGGCTGGGGTCCATTGTTTCTGTTGTTTGTTCTTTTGTTCTCCTGAAGGGTCGCAAGCCATTCACGTGAGACCTTACGAGAGCTGCTACATCGCCCAAACTAGCAGTCATATGGCCCCACGGCCGCGCTGTGAGAGGCACGGGCCTATTCTCGAAATTACGTCACAAACTGCTTTGCATTCAAGTTTTCAGAGTTTTTGCATTGCAAAACAGTCTGTGACGTAAAATCGAGAATAAGCCCATGCCTCTGACAGCGCGGTCGTGGGGCCATATGACTGCTAGTTTTGCTAACTTTACATAGCTGGTGCGACACATGAAAAGCAAAATTTCGAGGTGAAAATGGTGAAATATGTTTGCTATAAGTAGAAAGAAGAATCTTATCAAAGAAAAATTTTTGCCTTTATGTGCACTTTAACGTTAATCGACTTTTAAACAACCGAGCCCCGGCCGCATTGTTCGAAAGTCGATTAACTTTTTGACCAAACCAAGAACGAACTGCTCACCTTGTATGGTTTCTCTTCACTGGACAACACAATTTTACAGTTAAGATAATTCATGGTCCACTGTGTCGTAACTAGGTCTTTTAATTGTTTCTCACAGATGGTTCATTACAAATGTACCTTTCGTACGGTTTGTTCGAGATATGATGCTTGTGGTCAACCTCGGTCCCAATCCTCCACCTATTTTGCGACTCAGTGATGGCGGCCATATTGAAAATCTCGGTCTCTTACCGCTTTTGAAGAAACGCTTGCCGAAGATTGTGGCTGTGGACGGTGGCCATAAGGATGTCGATTCCCAATGGGCTGATGACCTATTATTGGCCTTATCGCTGGCACGTCAGAAGCTACACTGCTCCTTCATTGGTCTAGACGGTCGTGACGTCCTTGAAGATATAAAAGACAAGTTTGTTTATAAGCCAAAGGGTCAGCAGCCGAGAAGTTATAGGTTAGTGAAATATATGTTATAAATACTACTGATTTTTCGGAGACGTACGTAACACTTTCGTTACCGACAAATGTCTTTGAATTATGCGCACGTGATCTACGAATGACACCACATAGGTAAGCGCACGTGATCACATTCCTAAGCGCCTGAAGCCCGTGAGAAATAATTCTAAACTTTGAATTTTAGCTCTAATGACTTTCATGAGATCCTCAAAAGTTTCTATAGCCTGTTCCGTGAAGATAACTTCACACCTGTCATCTTGCTATAGAATGCTATAGAAACTCTTGTTCTTCGGCCATCGAAGTTTTATAAGAAAAACAACACATAAAGCGGTTATAAACATGGTGAAGCAATGCATTTTATGAAATCTGACTTGACGTTTCGTATGTCCCAACATACATTTTCAAAAGTAACCGTTATGAGATTAAACACTATCTATATTCAAAAAGAAATTGCGAGTGATCTGGGTAACACTAAAAATAGCAGTGACATGTTAATAAAGTGACAGCTTGTCACTGGTGAGATTAGCATTCAACGCCGGGTTCAGTTCTTGTATAAACAAGGTTTCTTTTATCTTACAATGGTAATCAGTTTTTCCTGACGCGAGGATTTCAAAGTGATCCCATTTCATATTATGTCCAGTAGTCATAACATGATTGGCAATAGCTGATGTGTGTTCAAGTTTGGAGAGCGCTTTAAAATGTTCAGTTTTTCTATCCACCAGTCGTCGCTTCGTTTTGCCGATGTAGAAATCATCGCAGTCCCAACAACTTGCTTTGTAAACAACCCTTGACCTTTGGGAACGATTCAAGCGGTCTTTGTAGGGAAAGAAGGATTTGATCTGCCGACTGTTAACAAAAATAACCTTGAGATTATTAAACGAATGAATAAAACTTATAAACACAAGATTTAAGGCGTTTCGCGATCTGGTTGCTCTCTAAACCTAAATAAGGTAACACAATGATCAAATCTTTCTTGGGAACGGTAGAGATGGGGATGTTGGGCTTGTTTCTGTTTTTCTTTAGAACATCGTTCATGTGAAAATTGATTATTCCCAGAGGGAACCCATTTTGAAGAAGGAGGTTTCGTAAACCCTTGAGAGCAGATTGAAGCAACGACGGAGTAGAGCAAATTCGGAAGCAGCGATAAGTGAGAGTGCGTATCAGATTGATCTTATACTTGCGAGGAGTGAATGAGTCCCATTTGGTGTAGAGACCAGTGAATGCTTTCTTTCGATAGATGGAAGTGCTGAAGGCGTTTCATCGGCATCGGCAAAACGAAGCGACGACTGGTGGATAGAAAAACTGAACATTTTAAAGCGCTCTCCAAACTTGAACACACATCAGCTATTGCCAATCATGTTATGACTACTGGACATAATATGAAATGGGATCACTTTGAAATCCTCGCGTCAGGAAAAACTGATTACCATTGTAAGATAAAAGAAACCTTGTTTATACAAGAACTGAACCCGGCGTTGAATGCTAATCTCACCAGTGACAAGCTGTCACTTTATTAACATGTCACTGCTATTTTTAGTGTTACCCAGATCACTCGCAATTTCTTTTTGAATATAGATAGTGTTTAATCTCATAACGGTTACTTTTGAAAATGTATGTTGGGACATACGAAACGTCAAGTCAGATTTCATAAAATGCATTGCTTCACCATGTTTATAACCGCTTTATGTGTTGTTTTTCTTATATGCTATAGAAAACTTTCAGTTGTAGCATTGTGGGTCCCCATTAAATGGTTGCGAACAACAAACTCAACCGGCGAAAGGAGAAAGGAATGTGACCACGTGCGTTCACCTGTTGGATTTGTCAAACAAAGCCACGTGACCAAAATCTTTGACGTTTCGCGCCAAAGGCAACTGTTACGTTTGTCTCTGAATTAACAGTCTACCTGTTTCGGTAGTATATATTTTCCGTCTCTGGTTTTTGTCATACTGTTGCGAATTACATTTTCTGTATAACCTGTCAAGTTGTAATTAGTTATATTTTTAGATTAAATTTCACATTGTAATTAGCTATTCGGTTCCCTGTATTTATATCACATCCATTAATGGGTATTTGTTGTTTATACTGACGATGGATCATAGTTAATAGAGGGAGATGCTTAGGAAACCCGGCAAACATCAAATGAGCAACACAAAGAGGCCAAGATTTATGTTGGAGGGCCCATGACCGTGCACATTTCTTTGTTTTGCACTCATTTACTATTCATGAATTATGTAATCGAAATGTTTCTATTGGCTAGTTGCGTGAGCACGAGGTAACCACCTATTGTTATTGTGCACGGTCAACCCCCCAAATAGCAAACAAAAACATATAACAAAGAACTTTGCTATGTTTCATAACCATTTCCCTCTATGAACTATGGATGAATATAGTTCATCGGAAACATGTTTATTGAATTCAAAGTTGTCGTAACTTTTATTAGAATTAGCTAAATGTTTTCTTGTAAAAACAGAAGTGGTGGGATCTCCCACATTACTACTTTTTGTGTGACGCTGACATTTGTAGGTCAGTTATTAGTGTTGTCGGATCTTTAATCTTTAATCAATAATTACTGATCGTCATCCAAACCCATTGTTTTCTGCCTGCATTATATCACCGAATGCAGAGTGAAAATAATGCAAACTAAGCGTGTTAGAAAAATGGGGCCGTTCTTTTTTGGTAGCAGGGAAATTATCAGGGGTGCAACCGCCGACCGGTTAGCTCAGTGGTAGAGCACCGGACTAGCGTGCGGGAGGTCGGTGGTTCAAACCCCGGTCAGACCAACACTCAGGGTCTTTAAATAATTGAGGAGAAAGTGCTGCCTTTGTAATAACATCTACAAACGGTTAGACTTTCTAGTCTTCTCGGATAAGGACGATAAACCGTAGGCCCCGTCTCACAACTCTTCGTAATTGATTCTGTGGGACGTAAAAGAACCCACACACTGTTCGAAAAGAGTAGGGGACGTAGTTCCCGGTGTGATGGTCTATCTCTCATCTGATGATTAAATGCTCGGAGATATTAGCTGCACAAGCTACTCTAAAATCCGAGGGTAAATAATGTCATGTATGTATGTATGTATGTATAGGGGTAATGTTAACACGAGTTAAATCGGCACGCAGCATTATTAAAACTAAAACACGCTGCATTATTAAAAATAATGCAGCGTGTTTAAATAATGCTGCGTGTTTTAATAATGCAGCATGCTTTACGTGTCACATGTCCACTAGTGAAGCGGTCCCCATCTGTTTTACCCTACACTCAACCAAAAACACCACAAAAAGCACCTTTAATACAAAGAATCTTTAATCTTTAATCATTATTTATACACGGTAAAAATTCAACAGGTATCCTAAAACCTAAAATCTTAATCCTAATATTACCTTAACTTACATCAATATACCACTTATAAACCTGTTTTCCATGAATGCCGTGTGTTTAAAAATTAAGATATAAAGATCGTTTAAATTGATTTAATGAATCACTCTCTAATGTTACAGGATAAGCTGTTCCAGAGGGTTGCGGCGCTGTAGCTAAAACTATTTTTCATGTAATTAGTTCTCGGAAAGGGGACAACAAAGCATAGTTTGGTTCAATTCGCGATGAAAATTTAGATGTGAGATAGTCAGGAATCAGATCGTTGAAAGACTTGAAAACCATTTGGGCTTTCTGAATTTGACGTTCAGATTGCAAGTTTTTCCAGCTGAGTTTGTGAAACAAGGAATCGACATCACCGTCATGGCTTGATGAAGTTATTACTCGTGCAGCACGGATTTGTAGTTTTTGTAGCTTATTAGATAATGTTTTGCCACAATTACCCCAGACTGGGCAACAGTAATCGAAGTGAGACTGAACTAGTGAGTTGTATATGCTGAGTAGGGTAGATTGAGGCACAAGTGGCTTAACTCGCTTTATGGCTCCGATTGCGGAAGCGATCTTTTTACACAGTTTATCAATGTGGGAGTTCCACGTTAGACATTCATCGATATATATTCCAAGAAGATTCCTAACTAACAATTTCCATCACATACATAACAGAAATTTCAATTTTGGTTTCGGCAGTGGTTTCAGCAGTTTAAATAACGTATATACCTTCAGTATTCGCAAAATTCTGCGTTGAACGTTTTCCACCCGCTTCACTCGACGACACACCCATTCCTGAACAAAACGATCAGAAGATCTCATGGATACAACTACGCAAAACCAATGCAATTACAACGACCAAACGTAAGTACTTACCATCATATTCCTCTAAATTTACAGTAAATGTTGTTTGCTTTAGGAAAATCTCTTATTCCGAACTGCTTTCTGAGCATCTACCTTGACAAAAAGACAGTTGATACTTCGTTTCTGTGGATTGCATTTTTCACATGTACATGTCACTCATGAAAACAATACACGGCTTACGTAACCTTCACCCTGAATAAAAATACTATTTTCATTCAAGGTAACAGTTACGTAAGCTATTGTTTTCATGAGTGTATCTAGAGAGTTATTCAATGTCTATTCAATTAATTGTTTTCCAAATAATACAAAAGGGGGGTGGCATTCGGTGATATAATTGCAGGCAGAAAACAATTGGTTTGGATGACGATCAGTAATTATAATAGATAATTACTTCGGCTCGCAGCATTATTGGATGTAATGCTGCGAGCCTCAGTAATCATCTATTAATTAATCTTTAATCATTACTTGTACACGGTAAAAACTTCATCAGTTATTCATCCAAATCCTGAAGAGAGATAACACGACAAATCGCGAAAGCTTGAGAAAATTTTCAATATGTTAATTTAATGGAAAGTTTATGATGTATTGGCTTGTGACGTTCCGTGACTCCTTTCTCTGTTTCTGCAAGGAAATGTTACTGTTCTGACTGCTACTGCTGATACTCCTTGCCTGTAAGCCTCGTGAGACGAAGCTGAATTTGTCAAATTCTGTGTATTGAATGTCAACAGGTTCAGGGTTCACTACTACGAAAAAGATAACTTATATACCGAGGGAACAAAGGTCGGTGAAGGCGAGATTCTCCTCATTTCTCCGCGCCACCCAGGCAAAGGGATCAAGACCGAAGAACCCGTGACATGGAGAGAAGTTTTGCGTGACGTTGACATAGACCTGGAAGCCGGGAACTGGGGAGAGCGTCCTCAGCAAACCGCTCAAGAGGTCGATGTGTTAACCTTCTGTTGCTGTGAATGTTGTCACGGTAACTGCTGTCAGGGTGCGTCGAAAGCCATGTGTGGCGTTTTCCCACAACACTCCACGGCCAATCAGTTTTTCACTCCTCGTATGTTCAGCGCTTATCACCGTGAAGGATACAACGCATGCGTCGAGGCTGAAGCCGCTGAATTCTTAGGCCCTTGGTCAGAAAATGACGAAAGTTGAAGTGCAACAAACTGATATAGACTGGCACTCTGGAGAAATGGATCTCTGGTAATTTGGAGACACTGCAGTAGTCAATCAGCTGAAGTATAATGAACGTAGCACTAGCGAAAGAACGCCGAATAGTTTGCTGTGCTTAAGTCGCCAAGAAAAACGGATAAAAACTAGTTAACGTTAAAGGTGGCCATCTCGTGCTGGAAAACCTGAGCTCGTGTTTGTGGAAGTTGCAGCACTTGGCAAATTGAACATGCATGCCTTCAAACTCATGGCGACATATAAAGGAAGTCTCTTATCTTGCAAACGTTTTTAACAAATGCTCTAAGTTTGGCAAACTCGCATTTTAATTAGCAACGTGCTCCTGGCGGCTTAAACACATGAACATATCCCACAGCTTATTACTACAATAAATCGCTGGTACTGCGCTGGAGAATACGAAGGTTCGGTTCGTTTGCCTTACCGAACCATTTATTGCAGCTTGGATGCGTTCGCATATTTTTAAATGTTCAGTTTTGCACTTTGTTGTTTAGTTTAGGCTTCTGATTTATTTTCCGAATTCCGCTGTGAATTAATATTTAAGATATGTTTCTTGGAAACACCACATTGATCATATATGTAACTTTCCCACGAGTAAGTTGCTGCCGGCAAAAGCCGAATTTCCGCCGTTGTCGTTAGAAGCACAAGGAATTGTAGTTGTTGTTTCCGATAAGTTTGTAACTTTGTCCATGTGAGCATGATTATCTGTAACGACAGCTTTCTCGTGTAAAGGGCCGTGGAAACTTTGGTTTCCGTTGCTATTAGTTTATCGAATATTTTAATTAACGTGAATTAAGCTTAGCCGAAGTATTTACCTCAAGAGTTACGACAAGCTTTTCTGCATGCCTTGCTGATAAATTTAGGATCACGTCCATGTATAATTTCCAAGCTCTGATGCTAGCCGTAGGAGTATTTGGCACAGAAACTTTACCGAGTCTCAAACGTATCTACTAAAGTGAACCTTGAAAAGTTGGTTACAATAAGCTTGATCAACTTATTTTAGCTTTACGCTCGAGGCACGTATACGCCCAACCAACTTTGTATAGTCTTTGTCTATTGTTCTAGAAAGGAAACGAGCAATCAATCAATCAGAGCTCACAGCGAGCGTACGTAACCGCTAGTTTTGTGTAGTTCAAAAAGAGTTGTCTGCCGGCATGTACTAAAACCAGGGACACCGGAACACCCCGGAACACCCCGGAACACCGGAACAGCCGAAAAACCCCGGAACACCAAAGTTGACGGTGTTATTTTGTTTTCCGATTACAGACCATGTAAAAAATAAAATGTAAATGTAATTTGTTTACCCACGTATAACGAAAGAGCTTAGAGCTTGTTATAAAGTGTACGTGTATGAGATCGAATTAGAATTTAGAAGTGTTAGTTTTTGTGGAGGGAGGAAAACCGGAGAACCTGGAGAAAAACAAACAACAAACTCTACCTTCATATGACGGCGGGTCCGGGGAGCGAACCTGTCACATTAGTGCGAGGCGAGTGCCATTCCAGCTCCCCCTATGTGATCATAGTCTTGAGAACTTTTCAAATAGTCGCGTAAATATGAATGGATAATTTTTTTCTCCAGAGAATATCACGCGGTCTGTAATGGGTAAACAAAGACCAAGCGAAAAAGGTCGATAACTTGTAACCGGCCAGTACGTAACTTTAAGTATCAACTATAACTATCCATTGCAACCCATACTCTTATAAACATTTACCGATCTGTTATTGCGCCCTATTGGTTGATAGCTAGGGGCCAAGCATGGAAATCGTACCTCGTTAAGCTTCTTAAACTACAAAAACGAGTCCTCCGCCTCATCTACTTTTCTGACTACAATCAACATGCAATTCCTCTATTTATTGATGCCTGTGTTCTACCGTTACAGTTTACCTATTGTGAGCGTTTAGTTAGCTTGATGTTTGACATCAGACATAGAAATGCACCTAGTAGTATTCGAGAACAGTTCCAGGATGTTTCTAACATTCTCTTCAGTATAATACTCGATCCTCTTCCTTGAGCAACTTCTACTCACAAAGCTCTATCTAGACATTCAATTCAACTTAATTCGTTCTCTAGAATCGGAACAACTGTATGGCATGAGATGCCTTTAAAATTAAGAAATCCTGCGATTCATGACTTAAGCTTTAAAACGAAAATAAAAAGAATTGCAACCTGAAGTAGCCAATCAGGTTTCGAGTTTGCCGTAACAGCAGTCAGTCTCATAGTTGTGCTAATAGCAGCGATAATCGATATTTTGTAATCGGGTGTGTAGTAGACTTGACGCCTCCTAGGCATGAAGATAAGACGCAGTTTTTGTTGTTCTTCCTTAGTTTACTGCGAATTTTCACGCGCTCAGCTACAGTCCAAAACGAGAATAGAAAGCATGAACCGATCCCTGTTCCTACTTTCTATACTCGGTATAATGGGCCTGTAGCTGAGTAAATAACTCATTACTGAGAGCGAGAACACCCTCCTGAACGAAGTGAATGGTATCAGAAAGCTGTCACTTATTTTTAAGTTTGATTTTTCAATATGATGCGTGAGTGGTGAGAACAGGCCATAAGCTAATGACTGTGATGTGGGAAGCAAAAGTAACAAATAAAAAAGTCTGTTTATTATTACTGTCCAGGTTATCAGTCGACGGGGAGAAGGGAAGGGGGCGTGGGGGATTGACTTAAAAGTTGAGAACTAATTTTTTCAATGCTACGACCTTCCACCCTCCCTACAGGGGATGGAAGAGGGTCGGATGGGTGGAGAAAGTTACACCATAGTTTGTGCTTATCGTTTTTCTACCTACCGGGTAGGGTTGGAGGTTTAGAAATTCAAATGGTTAAGCTGCGGTTCCACCGGAAATTTACCGAAAAAAAAAAGGAAAATTCCCAGGCATTTCCCTTGATCGTTTCTCATTCCAACCGAGGAGTGCAAAATTCCCGTGCCATTTGCCAAATTAACGATGATTGCCATGGTCTAGTTTAATTCACGTTGTTTCGATCGCTTTTGATCATAGTTAATAAACCGTCTTCGAGCAACGAGACCATGTGTTCATTAGTAACGCATCACACCAAAAAGTATTTTCTTAAAATTGAGGAAAGCGGTTGTTTGAACTTTTTGGGACTGCTGTATTCAGGAGAAGGCTCAAAACATGCAAAAACAAATCATTTTTCGAGATACAATAGCCTGAGAAATAAAACAGCTGAATAAAACAAAGGAAGGAAATTGTTAGGAACTGAATTACTGTATGAAGAGCCCAGGAAGCTTCGTGAATCTGAATTTAAATTTACTTCACGAAAAAAATTATAAGACGACTGTTCAAACAAGTAAGAAAACAAGGTCTTGCTTTTTTTCTTGTTGCTTAAGTCAGTTCTGCTTTTACCATGAATTAAATATCAGTTCTTTGGATTCATCTCTCGTAGATTTTCAAGACGAATTTAAGAAAGGACTTAAATAAAGACTCTATATTAAAAATATGATTGACAGGATTTTAATATAATTTGTAATTACAGGCTTTGTTATTATTAACCGTGAGGATTACTAAAAATCGGGATTTCTATGTGTTGACAAGACAATTTTTTCGTACACTTTCTCTGTGTTGCGGTTTTCTTGAAGCAATAATCGATCAGGTAGATTGATTTGGCAAAGAAAAGCATGTGCTGTGTCACAGTTCTTTGCTGAAGTAAAACTGTCATTGTCCAAAACGAAATCCAGAAGATTTCTTGGAAACAAGGTTTAATGACTTCAATAAGTGTTTTCCTTTATTAAATAGGATAATTGTCCTTTCGATATAATTAAGTTTGACTCACGTTGAAAAACAGTTGACACGAGTCTCTTAAAGAAGATGAAGATTTATTAGAAGCAATTCACGTAAGATTTGAATTAAACGGTAAATGTGTTACTTTCGGACAACCTCTTTCCCTCGCTGTTCAAAAACCAAATCTCCTTTCTGTCACTAGATCCTGTGCTCTTCATCTGAGGAATTATCCGTTCTTTTTACAGCCAAAAACTAAGCTTTGCAGAGTTTGTTAACTGATCGAAAGTTTTTACGGCAAGTTCATTTGTATCTTCAAAGGAAACAAATAAGTAACTTTCACGCTTATCACGCTTAAGCACGTTTATGTAGTCGGACCTGTAGTGATATATCAACATTGTAAGCTATGACATTTTCCAGGCTTCTGCCGAGGTATGTACTCTACAGTCTCTGAATTTTCAAATCGATGAGTAACTGCTTTGTCTATCAGTGGATTTCTAACCAGCTTTCAAACGTATTAACTGGCTTGTTTAGTTCGCTTCTTCCTTTGTCTCGAGTTTGCTTTATTTCTACAATGGCAATTTTTAACGCAAAAATACACGTATGTGTCCTAAAAGGTTCTACCTGGTATCAGTACCAATTTTAGAGGTCATAGTTTCTATACGGAAAGAAGTTTTTTGGCCCGGAGAAATCGTTGACGGGGAGCTTAAGATACAAAGACGGCTTCATCCCTTCCACAATTACCATGAGCAGTTTTGATGTTTGTTTGAAAACAGCTGCATGACCACCAGCACCAGAGAAATAAACACATTTCCAAATACCTTCCACTGGGAGAGGTTGCGGGGACACGTCTTTTGGCTGAAAGAGTTGGAAAGTTATGTATCACCTGACTGTACCTAGGTAGTTTCTCTATTTGTAAGGAAAGCGATTCATTACTCCTCTCCAATGGAATTTTTTTGTCTTTTAACACCCCCCCCCCGGGGGGGGGGGGGGTGACTCCCTATAATGGTCTATATGGGGAGGCTCCACCCGAAAGGGGTACCTTTTTCAAGCTTCAGTATGGAAGGGTAGGGATTTCACGAGTCGAAGTATATGAAAGGGTAGGGAAATCTGTCATTGAGGTATTTAAAAGGGCTTCATTAAAATATTTCGAACACACATACCTTCCCGCGTTAGGTATACGAAAGGGGTACCTTTTCTCTCAAAAATGGTATATAAAAGGGTAAGGGGTCGGACCTCGGGGCGGAGCCTCCCCGAACGAAATTTTTTTAGTAACACCCCCCCCCCCCCGGGAACACACCGCACATTGGCTAATTGTCCCTACACTTTTATCGCGACTTAATTTCAGTCGGCATATTGGCAAAGTTCCTTCCTTGTCAAAATCATGCTTCAGTAAGGGTTTCGTTGTGTTATTGAAATAAGGAAAATAATTGTGCCTCTGTTCTTTTTGCAGTCGGTGGTTTGCTATCGTCTCCCTCCTTTTCTGCTGCGGTGAAACAACGTTCTTAAGGCGAAAATGCGGTGTCGATTACACTAGATACGATCGCCCGCAAAAGGGACCAGTTCCAAATTTTCCTGAAATGGAGATATCATTGCTGGAGAGCGCCAACTTGAAATGCAAAGAACAGTATCTTGTTCCTATCGCATGGCACGTGATTTACAACTCACAGGGGAGGGGTAATGTCTCAGACGCCTTGTTGGAGGATCAAATTCAGGTTTTAAATGGTGAGAATTGATATACTGAAGTTGTCATCCTTTATTTTAGTCTTATGAAATTTTCAAGCTGACCCGGCCCGATGTTTCATATGGACCTCCTCACTTTTATTTCTAGAGGCTTTCTCGGACTCACCATTCCGCTTCAAAACGGTAAGTAGCTGAAATTCCTGTTAAAATAACACAGTGACCGTCAAGTTTTGAACGACAGACTGACAACCGCAAATGATCATGAACTACTGAAGGAAAACAGTCCTCACTTCCAGTCCCTTCTCGTACAAAACCTTCCTGCGGCGCTCAACACCAGGCTGCTGAAATATTGAGCTCGGCCATTTTCTAAACCATTCTCTGTTTTTTTTCGCTCAAGTGCTTCTCTATGAAGCGCTCATAAGACACAAATCAACTCATTGTGCCACTGCATAAAACCAAGGTTGAACTAAATTTTAAGGTGATCTGAAATTTCAATTCCCTGGCATTTTTTAGCGTTCAATCGACAGAACAAAGAACGATGATTGGTTTAACAACTGTAGACGTAGAAGGCTTCTGCTACGGAGAGAGCTTGGGATTTCGCCGGCAACTACACTGAACATTTACACGTGTGAATTCAGCGATCCCGCCATAATCGGAGATGCAACATTTCCATGGCGTGCTCATGAGACAAATTTGATCCATGGCGTAGCAATTCATTTTGGTACCCTACCAGGTGGAATGATGCAGGGTCTAAACCAAGGAGACAACGCAGTACATGAGGTATTGTAGAACACGATTGTTAAAATTATGATAGGACTGGGACGAAATCCGGCAAGCGGGCATTCATGGGAATAGAACTGTGATAGACTGGGACGAGATCGGGATGCGATTATTCATGGAACCAAAGAATACGATTGCACCTACAGCTTCTTATCGCCCGAAAGGGATAAAACGCATAACGTACCTATCATCAGCTATAAGAAAACAAAACGACGCAGAGACCTAGAGTATGATCGGCGTTCAGGTCACCAAGGCACCAAACCTATATATCTTCCAGAAAGTTGTAACATGCCGTAGATAACTGCACAAAAGTTAATTTAAATTTTACAATCTCTGTAAGCAAGGCATATTAAAAAACATCGGGTATACTGCCTTTTTTTTCAAAAAGGTTTTAAACTCTATTTTTTCTTACTATTGATACATTACCAGCCAGTAGCACAAAGTAGAAGAAGATATAATGAAAAGCCAGAGCTAGGGGCTTATACGGCATAGGCCAATGGCGCGAGAATTACATATTATCAAGATTTGCTCAAAAAAGGTTGAATTAAACAAAGAAAATGCCTAATTAGATACAAGAGGTAGGTACATTTTGTCTATTTTGTCATTAGTAAACACAATTTTGGATTCCTCGGCCATGAGCCAGCTTGGAATCAGATAACAAGATTTCTCTTTCTGATTTACTTCAACAGATCGGGCATTACTTTGGTCTTTTTCACGTCTGTGAGGTAATTTCTAGGAAAGATAGTTTCAGGGCCATCAAAGCGACTTGAAATCTATCCCTGTCCTATTTTAATCTACAAAGCTAAGCCCTGGAAATGAGATTGAAAAGTTTTAGGCTAGAGTTCTGCCTCTGTCTTGGTGAGCGCGGATTCAATTGCCTTATTTACGGAAGGTGTTCGGTTACGAAAGATCAGAGATTTACTGCATACGCTGATAGAGTGGCTTTCAGATTAGTCTCGAAAGTAATTCTCGTTTGCTTTGGTTTAGCATTGCTTCGCTCTGTGATTGGTGGGCAAAAGTCGCGCCAGTTTCTCAACCAATGAGAAGACGCAAAACCAAACCCAATCGCAACTTGTACGCGCGTATTTTCCCCCGCTTTGCGCCGGCTACATGTAATTGCTTTGTATTTTGATTGGCTCATTGCACTACTTACACCTGTTGTGATTGGTCAGAGTAATTGCTTTGGGTTTGGTTTTACGACACTCAATTGGAAAGCGCTCTATACACCTAAGTACACACAGAGTAGAACTTTCCTTTGCGACCACCCCTCATAAATAAGCGACCAAATTTCCAAAATACGAAAGTTTTCTCAAAAAAAAATTGGAACGATAATTGGAACGCTTCGTGGGCGTTTACCTCGAAAGTTCCTATTGTTTTAATCTCCCGTAAGCGACCACTTATCACATAATCTTATCTCTCACGACACTCGCCGCCTCTGATTGCTAGCAGCCCTGTGTCTCGTTGATCTTTTGTTACAGGGTGGTTGTTACGAAGAGGATGATGAAGTTGCGGACACCCCGCGTTGTTCAGAGTACACTTACTTCTGCACCAACCAATCAAGAGACACCTGTACAGGTCAAAGTGGACTGGATCCAATTCACAATTATATGGGCTGTAAGTTTGTAACTCAGAGTATTTGTTTTTAATTTAGAGTTGCAAAACCAAAGTAACCACTCTGCTTGTGAAAATGCATCAGTCTAAAACTACCTAACATGGTAATCAGAATTGGAACAATGAATGTATGGAACTGACGCTGGTATTAATGGCTGGTAATGTATACAGCCGATAATGCGTGCAACCGACGGTGATTGGAGCATTGGGCTTCCATTGTACTCTAGCGTGTAGCTTTGGAGAAGGGACCCAGTTTCACTTGGTTCCATGACATTCAAAAACCTGGCTAGCTTTAATTCTAGTGTTGGCTCGTTTCCTGATCTTTCTCTCCTAGTCGATTGCTTGAGGTTTCCTCTCCAGAGATACACGCAGTGTTCACGGGTGAGCCCCTGCGGGTGATCTCCGGTGGGTGAGCCCCGGTGGGTACGACCGAGTCA
The DNA here is from genome assembly GCA_016490735.1 of Pachyseris speciosa. Classification (NCBI taxonomy): domain Eukaryota; kingdom Metazoa; phylum Cnidaria; class Anthozoa; order Scleractinia; family Pachyseridae; genus Pachyseris; species Pachyseris speciosa. The sequence goes on from JAEMWC010000115.1 coordinate 154,242, forward strand.
CGATTGGTTGTGGCTCATTTCTTCTTCGTGGAGGAAGACGAAATTTTTTCAACCAATAAGAGGTTGTGGTGAAACAAAAGATTTCACTTACTCCTTAACTTACTCTGCACTTTATTAGGTCAGCTCATAAAACCCGTGCTTCTCACACTATACTTTATAGTTGTATTGTGTTCTTTGTTTATCATAGTCATGGAAGATGCATGCATGTGGGAATTTACGCCAGGACAAATAGCGAAAATGGAGCGAGAAGTCAAGCAGTTTAAACCTACTTTGATGAAGAACGTCTACAGTTAGTAACCTGTTGCAAAAGTCTTTGGGAATTTTATTATACACGAGTCTCTGCTGCCAGATCAAGGGATTTCCTAGTATATTGGGATATCCTAGCAGCAGAATATTTATTTTCTCCTCTTTCGTCTTTGGCCTCTCTACCCCAGGGGTAACTTCCCTGTAGCTGCCAGATCAGGGGATATCCTAGTTTAGTTTATACCACACAAGTGAGTAGTACTTTTCGCGCGCTCTGATTGGTTAACTCGGAGGTGAATAGCAGGTACTATTCACCTCCGAGCAGCCGGCGCGCGAGATTTTACAATTTCCGACCGCTCGTCGGTATATTGTCACACATAAAGTAATGTTTTGGTCCGCTAGTTATTCAGCTTGTGTGGTATATACTAAAACAATTATTCACTTCAGTGTCGGTGAAAGTGGTGGATATTTACCTCCACTTCGGTGAATTGTTAAATATTGGGATATACTAGGAAAAATATATTTATTTTCTTCTCTTTCGTCGTTGGCCTCTCTTCCTCACGGGTAAATGCCCACCTCTACGTTTGGAAACAAGGGATTAAATTGTTCGGCTTATAAAAGACGGCTTGAGATTCAAATCAACCTGTTTTCACTTTTATATTTGATCAGGTAAAATCTTGAATCTGAATTCAATTTTTCCTTATTATTACAATGACCAATGATGAGGACTGAAAACTATAAGTTAAGAAACATCGTTTGACCACGCCACTGACCAGCCCACCGCTCTTTGCAATAACAGTGAAAAAGTAGCCTGTGTAGAGACGTCCCTTCCCCTCAGAGGGAGGGGAGGGGGCGTCTGAACACAGGCTTTTAAAAAGCTGGTGGGTAATTGATATTCGAAATCGACAGGACCCTGTAAAATTGACGCCGTATTCCGTTGGTCAAACGGGATCACTTATTTCTTCCTGGACTCCAACTACTACCGCTACAACGAAGGCATTCGCGGAATAGACCCAGATTACCCGCGGCCTATCAGTGATCACTGGAAGGGTGTTCCATCTTCGATTGATGGCGTCTTAAGATACGTCAATGGAATAACATATTTCTTCAAGGGAAACCAGTATTACAGGTTTAACGATTCGTCACTGAGTGTGGACTCTGGTTATCCAAGGTTAATAAGTGACTTCTGGGTGGGCGTACCAGGTGATATTAATGACGTCATCAGGTAAGATATTACGTATACAATCGCTGTTGTTTTGTTTGGTTTCTCGAGAAGCTTCAATGTGCCATCTTCCTATCGGAGTTAAACACCTAGTTTTAACCCATTGGCACCCGTACCGGCCAAAATCGGCCGAGCAGAACCACATCCCTTGTACCGCTTGTGACGTCATCAGTTTTAAAGCTCATGGACAACTTTTACATGTAGCATGTGTAGGGGGAAGAGATCTTTCAAACCATACCCAAATAAGCACGATTCCGTCCAGCAGGCCGGAGAAAACATGAAAAAACCAAGTGATGTTGAGCCGAAAATGTGAATGAAAATCTTGTTCCACTACCCACCTGCACTTCCTTCCACCTAATCCTATGATCCTAAAAAGTTTTCCACAAATCTTTTCCCACCGAAAGGAAGCCCAGGAAATGCCAATCAAGAAAAATAGAAAGCGATGCAAGAAAAGCGAAAGAAAAGGGGAGGAGAGAAATTTTACTTTTTGCGCATGCCCGATCTTGGAAAGCTAATATTAAGCATCAGGAACAAATGGCGCGATGAACTCCAGCAGGAAACAGAGATTTGGACAGTTTTGGTCCTTTTTGGCTAGAATCTGGGCAGAAAACGGCTCGACGAGCTTCAAAAGGTGTTTTTCGGCAAAATGCTCGGTAATCAATGGGTTAAATATGCTCTGCGAAATGCGTTTGAAAGGAGTAAGATGTACCGTAAAGGAGTGGATATTATTCTACGATTATACAGTAGCCAGACACAATGTTGGGGTGCCATCCATTTGTCAGAAGTAGCTGACCACTTCAGTAAGTTTGTGGAAGGGGTGTATTATTTTGAATGGCTAGTTCTCCTTATTCCTTTCAGGATTCCTTCGAAAGTGAAATGTACCGTTTCAAACCAAATTCGAAGAGCTGGTTAATAACCTATAGAGCGTTTTCATTCACACCGACCAGCAGCTATACAGAAGAAAGTATTTACATAAAAATAGAGCTCAATTCCTAGAGGTTTAGTTTGGGACACCGATATGGCCGCCGTTTCTTTGTTTTGGGACACCAACATGGCCGCCATGACGTCATATGAAAACACTCTATACTCCACACTGGTCGGCATCGGCATTCACTTGACGAATTGGCTGGTGAGGCCAGCGGCCATTTCTCTCAATTTGGTTAAAACGTATTCATCGGGTAGTGGCCCTCTAGCATGTGTAAGTCTTTATCAGCGAACTGTATGGTTTAGAGCGAATAATCTGAGATATTGAGTACAACTCTGTCTAAACGGAGTAGAGTAGCAGTTGTAGTGGTTACGCTTACGTAGCGAAAATTGCGGTTGGGACACAAGTTACTGCTGACGGGCTGCTTGCCTCTTCGATCTTTAATTGCACGAGCCATTTTCTCACCTCGCTGATATTTTCCTCGAATTTTCTCTTCTTCTTCATTTATTTAGCTACTCAAATGGGCTCACGTACTTCTTCAAAGGATCACAATACTACAGGTTCAATCCGAACACCCAAGAAGTGGACCCTGGCTATCCGCGTAACATTAGCTCCTATTGGAAAGGGACCCCAAACGACATTGAAGGCGCACTACCGTGGTATAGTGGAGGTGTTTACGTGTTCAAAGACCACCAAGCCTGGTTCTTTTTACACAGTGAAAACTCAATAGGTGTCTCCTCTAGCTATCCCAACTCCATCACAAAATGGTGGAGCAGCACTTCTGCGATGCCTGGATACACTGTGTTTAGGTTGGTGCTCACATCCTGGTATCCATTGTTCGTTCTGAGCTTTTAGCAGGTAGAATACAAAGCAAAATTGCATCGATAAGAGAGGCATTTAGAGAGTTAAAAGGTCTGAGTATGGGGTGTGATCATATCTGTTCTTGAGGGTCGCAACTAATAGCACATATTATCGCTGAACTCGGGGGTGGGTACTCCCAGAAAAATTGGGTGGGGCTGTGCGTCCCGCGTCCCGAAACCCTTACCCTATTTCAGACCAAAACCTTCGATTTTCCCTACCCTATTTCAGACCTGATCAAACATTCAGTACCCTATTTCAGAACTATTTTACGGACACGGTTGGCGTAAACATAATTTGAGAAGGGCGTATGTTGATGGTCTTATCGACTTATGATGAAAAAGTAGCTTCTCCTTAAAAAATACCCAATTCAAGTCTAGAGTGCTCAAACCATACCCTATTTCAGACCAAAATGGTCAAAATCGATACGGTACTTCAGACCAAGACGACTAAAAAACCACACCTTTGGGCCGCACATACACTTTAGACACGTCCGGCCCCCTTCGTCATTACGTTCTTTATCTCAGTTGCGAAGTTTTGAAAGTAATCTACCGTGTTATTCTCTGCAGATATTTGAACGGCTACACGTTCTTTTTCAAAGGCGACAGTTACTGGCGCTACAATGAACAATTATGCCAAGTTGACCTGGGCTATCCGCTCTCTCTGGCAGCCTGGGGAGGAGTTCCGGCGGATGTTGATGCAGTGTTTGTCTGGAGTGACGGAGTTGCGTACTTCTTTAAGGCAAACCTCTACTTTCGGTACGATAGTGGCCGAGAAAATGTGCAGGATGGCTATCCAAGAGAAATAAGCTCGTTCTGGAACGGTATACCCAACGATATAAATGCAGTCTTCAGGTAAGTTAACCCTCTAAAAAGCGTCTTTCCCCGCAGAACAGTTGGTTCCCCCTGATAATGGCAGGAATATGTACAAAGATGTCACGAGTAGTTAGCTGTTCAATGAAGAGAAATTTTATTTCCACAGAGCTTTAGCACATCACTCCAGAGGCTATCCAGATGTGTCCTACAGTGGCGATACACCTTAGCAGACCGTCACTGTTAAGATTTTAAGCTGTTTTATTGCACGCTTATTGCGAGAGTTGCTATTCAGACGTTAACCTTGTTTTCTTCCAGATATACCGACGGCATCACCTATTTCTTCAAAGGCTCACTTTACTATCGGTTCAATGACACGACCCAATCGGTGGACCCAGGCTTCCCACGGCCGATAGCCTCGTTTTGGAAAGGTGTCCCAGATAATATCGATGCGGTGTATACTTCAAGCTGTGGTCACGTCTACTTCTTCAAAGAAAACTTCTTCTATCGTTTCAACCAAACAGCAGAGGAAGTGGGCTCAGGGTACCCTAAATCCTTAGCTTTGTGGCGGGGGATACTTTATCAGCCTTAGGAAAGACAAACCTGATTGACCTGACCTAGCTAATAATAAATGCTACAGGTTCAACTCATTTTTGTCTCTGCTTTCTTATGCCTCCAAGACCATTAATTAAGGAGTCAATAATCAGGAGTGTTGCAAATCCCCCCCCCCCCCCCCAACCCCACCTACGAATCTCTTCTAATACATTGATAAAGATTTTATTCGTGCCAGTGGGATTAATCATTAACTCATCTTTCGCAAGTGGAAAATCTGCTAGAGTGGGCAGTTCGTTGAAAGGCGCAATACCTCTTACCGGCCAAAAATAACTAACTGGAGGTAATTACAAGTGCTTCATGATGGAGCACAACTTCCTCGGCACGCTCAGTGCTCATGCCTCAAAACACATGCCAAAACTGACCTTACATAAGCTCTTATAAACTCGGCAAAACCGGTAACTTTATTACGAAACGCACTAAGGATAAAATATAAACGGGCAAGCACTAAAGAACTTTAAATATTATCACACAAGAAAATGAAGCTTATTAAACACCTTTCTGAAAATAACATAATTGCAATGTGAATTACGTTTCTCATGGACCGTCCCCGCTTTCCACTATATTAATGAACAGCTGAAAAGAGAGTCATGGTCACGACTGGTGAAACTGCCAGGTTCCCACGTACAAGTGCGCGAAACTGACATGCGTCGATCTTGTTTCCAGAGCCTGCGAGTTTTTCATTGACGCTGACTTATAGGAATGAGGACACTGGGAACGAGATTAAACGTGCGCATGCGGTGACTATTCTCTGTGTAGAGACAAGCGAGAGAAAGAGAGAATTCTCGATTTGTACCAGGTGTTGTCCTTTTATAATCATGGCATGTACGTCGTACGGAACGGTGGCTTCATTTCATGTATTTGTCCTCCTGCTCGGCTAGCAGTTTAGCCGAGGACTTGGCGTCGTAAAATAGCTCGTTTATTTCCTCACCATCTTGTCTGCTAATGCTCTCGCGACCTGAATAACAGAGAAAAAAAAACAATTAATCGAGAGAAGTCTGGATTATGTCACGAGGGCTGACATGCACAAGGAAAGAGCCAATTGCAGAATACCCGGCCATTGGGAAGGTGCATTACTCTGAAACCCCTGGTCCGTACTACCGCGGTCAACAGATGAATAAGTAGTTGATCTATATATTCAGTAAACTTGAGTGCTACCGCGGTCCGCAGTCCCGTGGGCCAGGTATTCTGCAATCTTGCTCAAACGGAGCAATTCTGTTAAGTTGAATATTATGGATTTAACTGCGGACTGCGGTAGCAGCTTTTTTAAGTTGAATATTAAGTGCGCCGGGTATTCTGCAATCTAGCCCAAACAGAAAGTAGTGAGAACTGTGTACGCACCATTAATACGTGCTAAGAGATTTGATGGCGTCAGCAGCTGGACCGCATATCTAGCAAGCAAACACACAGCAGTCATGGAATGAAAAGGTCAATCATAAATCAAGTTCAATATTTGACAGTTTTTCTTTATTTTCCCCTACTGTTAAACCATACAATCGCAGCCAAAATTCATGGGACATTAACGGAAAACTTTGCACTTAAGATCTGCACTCCCTCTTCCTATCCCCCTCCCCAAAGGAAATCTGATCTCAAGCAGTTTCCATGTGGAATCGTAACAATCGTAAACAACATTTTCTTGGGGGAGGGGAGGAGAAGGGAGTCAGAGTGTGAAGGTTACGAAAATAGAAACTTACTGTGGACGCAAATACATATGGGTTTGGCCAAGCGTGAGGTCAAGATGGCGGGATGTTGGCCAAGTTCTTTTTTATTACGTGTTTATGGACCGAGACGAAATCTTGACCGAACAAGGATTTATTATATGACTCAAAGGACGCTATTAAAAGACAGTAAAACACAAGACAAACGGACTATCCCGAGCGGTCAAGATGGCTCCATCTTGACCTCGCGGGTAGCCAATCACAGCAGGAGAATTGATTCATCTTGACCGCTGAAAGAGCCAGTCATATAATAAGTGAGCATAATGCAAACGTGTATTTGGTGCGAGCTGTTTAGTTAATTGCCCAAAGTAATACCGGCCAGAATTGTAAATACAACCCAAACAAGCTGCAGGAAATTTTGCTAGTATAACACAGCTTTAACGCGTCACAGAAAAAACGAAGTTATGCTCTTTGACAACGAAACTGCTCTCAAACACACACGTACCTGAGCGTAGTTTTTGTGCCTATTTCTCCTAAGAGATTCAGCGACTCATCGTCTGTTTGGATGTTTTCCGTCTGTGCCCGGATGCGAATAATCTGCACCATTTCATCTTGTGAGTAGGGTAGTGTGCGGATGATCATAAGACGGTCTAATAAATCCAAGGGGATACCGTGAGGTGCACTTATTTCGGTACCTCTGTAACGTAGAAAAACGTTCTTCGTTAATTTGTGTTATGAGCTGCGGAAACTCCTGCTGTCGGTGCTTAACTCCCGTTAGCAACTTGTTCTCCATGGAATCGAAGAGAGGCTAATCCATCACATGACACCAAACCTGCACATGTAGGTACTAGGAGTATTAGCAGGTGGGACACCAGCAGAAAAGAGAGTCATGGAAGAAAAGTGACTGACCATAGGCAGAAGACATGGTGCCTCACAAAAGGCACAAAAACAATGGCTTGATTGGAGAGAAAAAGAAGAGGAAAAAAACAAAACAAAAGAATTCCACTAGGTCGGTCTGTGGGTTACGTAATACTAGCAACTTTTCGTATTTTACCTTATCGTACAGTTTCCTCTGTTTGTGGCAAATATGACAATAGGTGAAATGGTAGACTCCAGAGCCCGGTGTAGGTACGTGAAACACTCTATGTCTAACATGTGAATCTGCAGGAAACAAAATGTTTTTATTACTTATCCCACAAGAGATTAGTAGACTCGTTTATTAAAAACATCATACATTACAGTCGTACGACTGAATTACGTACAATATAAAAATTACCACAGCAACAACAACAACAACAACAACAAAAATGGTTAATTTATTACCAGTGCAGTGGTAAACACGTTTGGTTTACAGTCACTTCGCTCCAGAACTACCTCGATCCACGCCAGATCACCCCAAGAAATAGTTACATTCCACAACTTTGCGTTTACGTTTAAGTGTCACAGAAAACTGACGGCTTGATTAAAATGTTCAGAAAATTCACTCTATTGTACACTTGAGCTTACATGTAATTTTCTCATAGTAGTTCTGAGCTGAACTTTCTCATCGTAGGGTCATTTATAATGAGTTTAAGATGTTAAGCTTACAAGTTTTGGTTGGCAGAATTAGGATTCAAAATCTCAAGTCGCACTTAAAAAACTTGGCTTCACACCAATGATAAAGTATATTACTTGAAGCACAGGCTGTCGATCATCTTTCGCCGTAAAATCCGTTCCGCATATCACAAATGCGATTCCTGGCCAGTAAAATCATGAGGCCTTCACAGAGGAATTGAGCCTTTTGTAGTTCCTGTATATTTTTTCGCTATTTTTAACTCAAATTGTACTTAACGGAGTTATTGTGGTGCAAAAAAATGAACAGGTTGAAACATTGGCTGGTTTGGATTAATCGCATTTGGTGTCAGATGAAATGAAAAGCAATGGTATAGGCTGTCTCTGTAAATTAAATTCAAATGAGAGTTTTAGTTCAATCATTTGTATCGACTATTCTTTCCTTTCTATGTATTCTTACATAGAATAAATGTTTCATGTAGTTCTCCAAACTCCAGCCATCCATTTTGAATTTTTCGATCGATCTCAGCAGGCAAGTTGTTTAGCCGTCGGTTCATGATAATCGTGGCACTGCTGCACATCGCTTTCAGTTGGCTTCCATTTCCTATTGGTCAAGTGTGTTCTCAAGTGTGGTGTAAGGTAAGGTAAGGTAAGGTAAGGTAACTTTATTTAAACACAGTATTTCCTTCAGGTATACATTTACATTGAAGTATAGAAAAACTAACTTCCTAACTAATCTAAAATCTAAGATAAAAACTAAAATAATAAAGATGAAAAGAAAACACCTGCTTTTCAAGGAGGTCGTGTGTAAAAACAGAATATCGCTAATTAAATTATTTGTGTAGATCATACTTTGCGGCGAACTTCGGCTTCTTTGAACTACGAACGTTTCCATGGTCACTAAGTAAAGTTCAAGTAAGTACAGTTCACCCCTTTACACTCAAAGTATGTTCCAAGTGCACCTAGATTATACTTACAAGCTCTAGTGTGAAGCCGACAATTGGCTTTCGCAATCGACCCCACTTTCGAATTTCAATCGCAAGTCACGTTTATTGCTCATAATTACTTTTGATTGACAACTTTATCCTCGAGGGTCGCAACGATCTACTCTGATTGGTCTAACTGCAGCGACCCGTTTTTTGGCGCCAATCAAGTATGAAAAGTCCTTCGTCCCGCGCCATGTTAAATGGGACAAAGGTCTTTTTCGAAAGTCTAGTGTAAAGGAAGAGGCAGAGTATTCTGCACGGTAGAGCACACTAACTATACGAAAGGAGCGATTACTTTAGTGGAAAGGTAAGCCCTGTTGAGATCACTTTTACTTTTCTTTGATGTTAGTCTCTCGAGTAACTGCCATTCAAATATAACTACCGTATAGGAGCGTGCCCAGTGCCCGAGTGTAAAGCACATAACCGACGCCAATTTTGTGCGCGTGTAGCTTTCAAATAAGTAGTATACTAGGGTCAAAGATAAGCCCCGTTTGTGGATTCCCTCGCAAAAAGTGGATTCCCTTCATTACATATGCAGGATGCCCTCACAAGAAAAGTGGATTCCCTTCATTAACATTCAAACTGCCTGGGCAAAAATGCGTTCCTGCATACTAATAAGTGTCGAGGTTTACTAATGAGCGTCATTCTTGCACAATGAAAACAATAAACTTGCCTAGGCTTGCTCGTTAATAGTTAACACGGATTGGTTCATGTAGAATCTATTCTATCTTCCAAATAAAAGCGGGTAGATTTCGAAAGCGCTTTCGTTTTGCAATCGCTTTGCTAAGGAACATTTATATCCGAGATTGTGAAAGTAGCAGATGAATAATGGTTTGAAAAAATAAAACAACACTTTTGAGTTTAAAACAAGACATGTTTCGACATACTTATGCCATCTTCAGTTGCAAATGTTCGTTACAATTTGAATTTTAACTGTATACAGAGTTTCATATTACAAGGATTAACTATTATTTGAATAATAATGAAAACAAGTATAAAACATGAGGCATTAGACTACAAAACTTACTAAATAGAAAGGGTTAATCCAACATGTTGTAACTGTTGGTTTAGAACAGGCCTCTCCCATTTAATATGCAGAGCCTCTTTAACTTTAATTTGAAACTTAGAGGTTGCAGAGTCTAAAACAGTGAAACATTCCGTAGAACAGGAGTCTCGACAAGCCTGAGATGATACTAAATGCTTGTAATATAAGCATGAGAAGCCTTGTCGGACACAAGGTGCTCACGAACGCGAGTAGAAATGTGGCGAGCGGTTTCGCCAATGTAACTAGCATTACAGCCAGCACAAACAAATTTATACACAACATGCGAACGGAGACCCTGTGGTACGAAATCTTTCATGCTGAACAACTGTCTAACCTTAAAAGTTGAAAAAACTAGCTTGATGTCAACATTACTACAATATTGTCTTAGCAGTTTTCTAAGTTTAGTTTGTGTAACGCTGGAAAAACGGCCCGCGAAAGGAAGTTTATAATAATGTGTAGAAGGTTTGTTGGTCCCAACAATGTGGCTTCTCTGTGGGCTAGCTTCATTAACTGCATTACAGATATACTTGCGAATAATTTTATCGATGATCGAATTTGGGAAACAGTTCTTCCGTAAAATAAAAACAAGTTCTTTTATGTCTTTATGAAAGCCAAACCATGTATTATTAATTTTGTAGACTCTGTCAACTAATGTCCGAACTAGTCCCAGTTTGTATGACAATGGGGCAAAACTGAAATAATTGGTAAGAAGACCAGTAAAGGTCTTTCGCGGAAGATAGATGTAACTGGGGACATATGATTGTTATCAATCAAAATGTCTAAGAAAGATAAATTACCCTCAGTTTCCCTTTCCATAGTAAACTTTATATTGGGATGTCTGGTGTTGATGTAGTCAAAAAATAGATGAGCGTCATGTTCATTCATGAATACACAAAAGGTGTCATCGACATAACGTCTATAGAATAACACTTGTGATGACGAATAGTTTTCCAACCATAGTTTCTCATAGTGTCCCATGAAGAGGTTTGCAAGGACTGGAGCAAGGGGAGAACCCATATCCGAGATTATCGTTCGATTTTCCGAAAGTGTTAACAGTTTCGCCTATAAAAATAAATTCGACGTAGCTAACTTTAACTTTTCCGCTCCGTTAGTAACTAATTATTCAAAACTAGTTCGAATTTCAATCGCAGGTCAAGTTTGTTGCTCATAATTACTTTTGATTGACAACTTTATCCTCGAGGGTCGCAACGATCTACTCTGATTGGTCTAACTGCAGCGACCCGTTTTTTGGCGCCAATCAAGTATGAAAAGTCCTTCGTCCCGCGCCATGTTAAATGGGACAAAGGTCTTTTTCGAAAGTCTAGTGTAAAGGAAGAGGCAGAGTATTCTGCACGGTAGAGCACACTAACTATACGAAAGGAGCGATTACTTTAGTGGAAAGGTAAGCCCTGTTGAGATCACTTTTACTTTTCTTTGATGTTAGTCTCTCGAGTAACTGCCATTCAAATATAACTACCGTATAGGAGCGTGCCCAGTGCCCGAGTGTAAAGCACATAACCGACGCCAATTTTGTGCGCGTGTAGCTTTCAAATAAGTAGTATACTAGGGTCAAAGATAAGCCCCGTTTGTGGATTCCCTCGCAAAAAGTGGATTCCCTTCATTACATATGCAGGATGCCCTCACAAGAAAAGTGGATTCCCTTCATTAACATTCAAACTGCCTGGGCAAAAATGCGTTCCTGCATACTAATAAGTGTCGAGGTTTACTAATGAGCGTCATTCTTGCACAGTGAAAACAATAAACTTGCCTAGGCTTGCTCGTTAATAGTTAACACGGATTGGTTCATGTAGAATCTATTCTATCTTCCAAATAAAAGCGGCTAGATTTCGAAAGCGCTTTCGTTTTGCAATCGCTTTGCTAAGGAAAATTTATATCCGAGATTATCGTTCGATTTTCCGAAAGTGTTAACAATTTCGCCTATAAAAATAAATTCGACGTAGCTAACTTTAACTTTTCCGCTCCGTTAGTAACTAATTATTCAAAACTAGTGATCCAAACTGTCCTATATTTGCATACGAACTCAGCAGTAAAAATGCCCTTGGGACAGCCTTCTATCATTCAACAACGATGTCCAATGGACCGGGCTTAAGTTGTTTGGAACAATCAATATAAACACGAGACTAATATGAACAAGAGGCTACAATTAGCCTAAACTCGGGCTTGCAAAAAACAGTATTGTATCCCTAACTTAGCGCTAAACAAAAGAATAGAGGGAAGTCTGTCTTTCTTACATCGGACGCATTGTGTTTAGCTTGTGTTGGAGTCTATTTCTTTAGACCCCTATCAACATATATTCCTCTAAAATACAGCTCAACCATTGAGAACAATAATTATAACACTTGTAAAAAATATTTCTAAAAGAACAAGAAAACGAGAAACAGAAAAAATAAAGCCCGTGATATATACCACTAAAAGACATCGAACCCGGGTTAGCTGCGTCACAGGCAGGAACAATGAGCTTTAGGTCACAGAGGTTTATCGTTATGCAAGGTGATAAAAATAGTGTATTGATTCCAAAAAAAACTAAGCACACTTGTTTTCGCTTCGATGGATAATTGTTTGAGAAAGGAAACGCTTATCGAACGATGTAGGATTTTTTCGCATAAACGTTAATGGAGTCTCGGTGAAATGTGAGTAGAAAATTAATTAGCAGAGTGAAACTGTTTACAAATACGTCAATCCAGGGTCATTTGAAACACAAGAAAGGAACGTTTCTGGACAGTTTCAAGTGACGCTAGTACATTTGTAAAACTAATCGCTTATCATTCAAAAATTAAAGTCCAGAAATTGAGATATTATGGGAAAATAGTAAATAAACTACCTGTCAAAGTCTCAGGGGTGTGTGATATCCCGTACTTGAGTTATTCAACAAAACGTACATCTCAATGGAGCGGACACGGGGAACACGGCAATCCATCTGGAGTTAAATTTTGATCATGTTAAAAGCTTTCTTCTCGCTGTTGAACTTGCAAACATTCGTATAGACACTTAACATATTAGTTGTTCAGACTTCAAAGACACAAGGTGAATCGACGTTTTCCGATACGTGACAACAGGCATCATTCTTGCTGTTGATATGAGATTTATACTTCCGAATCACTCGGCCGTGAAAGGTCAAACTCCCTTTGTCTGTAGTCTCTAATTTTTTGCGCTCCCCTCGCGTCGCGTCTCCTCGCAACTTCGCGCGCGCACGTGTCCTTCGCCCGCCCCACAATCCATCGCCAAAATTAGAGACTACTCACGAGGAAACACGGCAGTCCATCTGGAGTTAAGTTTACTCATGTTAAAAGCTTTCTTCTCGCCGTTGAACTTGCAAACATTCGCATAGACACTTCTCTTAACATATTGTTTGTTCAGACTTCAAAAGACACAAGGTGAATCGACATTTTCCGATACGTGACAACAGGCATCACTCTGTTAAAAATAGTTAGCGCTTGCGCAGAAACGCCGGAAGTGAGCTTTGTGGATGATACTCGACGACGAAAAAGAAGAACCGTCGGTAATCTTAGACCCGGGCGCCGCGGAGACGCGGGCAGCCCGAGTAATTACACGTTTCTTGAGAGACAAACATAAACTTTATTGCCTTTCTCAGCGAATACAAAGACAATACAGAAAGAGATTTGAAAGAAAGAGGAGGTGGAGGGAAAATAATAGAATTGAGGAGGAGGAGGAGGAGGAGGAGGAGGAGGAGGGAAAATAATAGAATTGAGGAGGAGGAAGAGGAGGAGGGAAAACAATAGAATTGAGGAGGAGGAGGAGGTGGGAAAATAATAGAATTGAGGAGGAGGAGAAGGAGGAGGGAAACAATAGAATTGAGGAGGAGGAGTTGATATAACTTTACTAGAAAATATACGGTGAGGGAAAGTTTAAATGCTTTTGCAGTATAGAGAAACTTGATTGATTTTTATTCATTGTGTATTTTAATCTTTCTGTATTCGCTAATAGTGATTCAAGAAACGTGCTGTTCCAAAACATTCTGTTTGTCACGCAGTGCAACACATTGATTCAGAAACTTTTAAGACCCGGTTCAAACGTCGAACTTCTCATGTGCCGAATCTAATGCAAATGAGCGAAAACAATAGATTTTTCTCGTTTGCATTAGATTCGGCACATGAGAAGTTCGACGTTTGAACCGGGCCTAAGAGTCATTATCCTCCAAGAGAAGATGTTTATTCACTTCAAATCTCTTTCTGTATTGTTTTTGTATTCGCTGAGAAAGGCAATAAAGTTTATGTTTGTCTCTCAAGAAACGTGTAATTCATATTAGTCTCGTGTTTATATTGATTGTTCCAAACAACTTAAGCCCGGTCCATTGTCGTTGTTGAATGATAAAAGCTTGTCCCAAGGGCTTTTTTACTGCAGAGTTCGTATGCAAATGTAGGACAGTTTGGATCACTAGTTTTGAATAATTAGTTACTAACGGAGCGGAAAAGTTAAAGTTAGCTACGTCGAATTTATTTTTATAGGCGAAACTGTTAACACTTTCGGAAAATCGAACGATAATCTCGGATATAAATTTTCCTTAGCAAAGCGATTGCAAGAACGATAGCGCTTTCGAAATCTACCCGCTTTTATTTGGAAGATAGAATAGATTCTACATGAACCAATCCGTGTTCAGCCTTCATTCTTGCGTTATTAAATTTCCAACACAAGCGTTAAAATTGTTTTCACAACGACTTTAAAATTTCTTGAAAAAAAGAAACACCGATCCTTTTCTTTGAGGTTAGGACCTAAAACTTTTTAAAATACTTTAATCCCTTCCAAAATTGCTCTTTCAGAGATCCTTTGAAAAAGCTGGCTTTATTAAATATGAGTTTAATATCCTACCATGCTGGTTTAAACGTGGGCTTGAGGGTAAATTTGTAAGGAACAATTGGCCTTGCCGCATATTTATTTATAGTTCTCAATATCGAAATTTTAATTTTTTATTCGGAGTACTTTAGTTAATATTGTTGTACATAGTTTTAACTTTTGTAGTTTTCCAGTTTAACTTTAGACAGAGGGCCACAATTTCATTAGTGTGGTTCACTGTTTAGTGCTACCCTCTTGAAATAAATAAAGGAAATTAAATAAAGGATTCACTACTATTTGTGGTAAATAACAATTTACTGAGATGGTTTTAAGGAGAATAAAAAATGAAAGAACGGTGCCAGTATCGTAAAAACCGTCATTTTGTAGGCGTTTGGTACTTCCTACGTTTTAATTTCGGACAACAGCGAAGTTGAGGACCGTTAAAAAGCTCATAATATTTCATAATTTGCCTTAACTTGGGTTTTCTCGTCATGTTACGTCAGCGTGTTAGTTTTATCTCTTTAATTACCGTAAAAGCTCTATTAAGCCCCCCCCCCCCTCTCTTTTAAGGCCCCCTCGCTAATAAGTCCCCCGTTTGGGAGTCGGTTTTCGTAATAGCCCCCCTCCCCTCTCTATTAAGCCCCCCTCTCCAATAAGCCTCCCGTTAATAAGGCCCCCTCCCCTCGGGGGGCTTAATAGAGCTTTGGCGGCGAATCCTTGCTTAATGAAGGTTCGTTTGTAGATCGTTCTTTGAAGAAATAAGCGCCAATCATTTCCTCTGTTTCTCCATTTATGGTGATATTTCATGGAATGGTATATTAAGGTAAATTAACTTTAACTCATTGCAGCAGTTAATTAACAATTTTAATTAATTCGATTGTGGCTTACCACTGTCTAATGAGAAGGAGGGAGACCCTTCCAGAATGCCTTTTTCAGTAATCGACCTTGTAATAACAAGTTCAAAGGTAACTAAATATACTTTTTTGCACCTAAGCAAATTACTGTTATGCATTAAATAAGAAAAGGTAACGTATCATCTCTTATAGTACTCTAAATTATCAGTGGAAGATTTTATTTTATTCTATTTTTTTTATTTGTAATTGTGCCTGTTTCCTCAAATGGATTCGAACACGAGGCAGTAATAATTTGCGTCTCAGTGCCACGTGTTCGAACCCATTTGGGGAAACAGACGCGTCTCTTCAATTTGTTGATGACTTGAACAATTTTGGCGGCAGCTTAAAAAAAATCTTCTTCACTCTCTCTATTTTAAGCAAAACTTAAACAGCTTTTAAAATAATTAGTTTTTAATGTAACCTCCAAGTAGTTTTCTCAATCGATATTCTTTAGAGCTTCCTGTTTTGTCATCGATTTATTTGTTTATCTAAAATTTATTTTTTTCATCAATATTTATTTGGAGGACCCACTGGTAATAATTGTTATCATTATCATCATTATTATTAAAAGGGGGAGTGTCACTGGAGGGATGCATGTTTACGCTTTGGAATGGTCACACTTGACTTTCAATATTTTTTTTTTACATTTTGTCTTATCATTACTGATATGCCACAACATACAACAACTAACAAGAACAAGAAACACAGCAAAGTAGATACATATAATAAAAGGATTAGAGGGTACCCGACGAAAGATATTCAGTCACTTAGCAGGGGAAAAAAGAATGCTCCATTTAGTTAGAAAGTTGTAGAACGTTTCGCTTCAAAACGGTTCGTCTCAACGTTTCGAGGCGTAAGTTCAGAGAGAGTCGATAATTTTTCTTTCAAAAAGGTCTACAGCAGAACAAATGTAGAGATTTTCAAACACAGTTGCTTTGTCTCTGCGCAGATGAAAACTTTTGCAGTCAAAATATTAAGTACATGACTGGCTTATGCTTAGATGCCAATTATTATCCTAGATATCTGGTTACTAAAAGCGAGTAATAGTGTTTCGGTTTAGGATTTTGGTTTCGGATAGGCTTGGAGCAGAGTAAAGTCATGCAGTTGAATCGTTGATAAGATTGCGATCGAAGCTTTAACCGCCATCTTTGATTTAAAGTGCACCTAACCCCAAAATATTTTTCCGCTAAAATAAATCTTTGCACCTGTTCGAAACGCATTTGTGCCTATAAGCGCTTTTCTTAACCAAATCTTGACTTTTTATAGGCTGTAAAAGATTCGAATTCTAACCATCATCTGTTTCACGACCGAGTCATAAGAGGCATGGGTCTATTCCCGATTTGACGTCACAAACTGATTTGCATCGCGGTAAGTCTTTGTCAACATGCATGCAAATCAGTTTATGACGTCAAACCGGGAATAGACCCATGCCCCTTCTGACTCGGTCGTGAAACAGACGACGCTTTGTTTATCGTAAGTTTAGAAGCTTATAAAAATGTCCAAAACTGGAAATAAAGGCTACATGTTTTTGGAAAAGGTGAACAGTTTTATATTAGCGGAAAAATATTTTGGGGTTAGGTGCACTTTAAGGCCGGTGGATGCTGTTGTTTGAGTTGAACTCTACATGCAGTAGGCTCCGTCATCGTAAAAAAATCTTCAACGTTAAGGAAAGGAAAATAGGAGATGGCGGCAAACTATAGTAGAACATCCAATAATTTTTATGGAGTTTATTATTCGATCAACTTTAGTAACTATAATACATTCAGAGATATGTATGCCAAGAGTTTGGAGGCATTGCTATAAATGCCACTTAGAGCCAAAGTTTGAACCATAAATAGAATATATTAAAAATGCCGCAATAAAGCGTACCAAGAACGTTCTCGACACCAGAGCTCTCTCAGACATGCGCGAAAGAGAAGGGCTATGGGGTCATTTCTGTCATGCGAACTCCATTCTGTAAAAAATATTAATTACCCACTTCCATGACTCGTTCTTAAGTTATAAATCTAACTTTGATTGAAAGTTTGTCTTCCTTTTTCGGAAACTGAATGCAGATATTTGAAAATTAGGAAGGACGTTTTCAATCAAGGCGCGTTTCGGAAGCTTATATCTCTAGTTTATTTAACGTTTTTTCCTGTCTCGGTACCGTTAACTATTTTTCAACCTATACTAAACGCAGACATTTAAAAGTTTGAAAAAGGCGTTTCCATTTAAGCCGAGTTTCGAAAGCTTCTCTTAAATTCACTGAACCAAGGATAACTGGACACCTGCACAGAAGAAAGCTAATATACTATACCGCCATACATAAATGAGTTACCGCAGTTCTTTCAGCCAAAAGCTGTTATGTGGCGTAATTACAGAAAAATTGAAAGCCCACAGCGATGCAGCTGACGACGCAGTCAAAACTTATTAAATCGAAGGCCGTGGTTCAGATATTCTTCGATTCTTTTTTTTTTTTTTTCCAATCAACTATTTAAAACACCTGTTCGTCACTGACTGCTAGGGAAAATAAGAATCGAAGCTCAAATAAATTGTGTTCGGTGTTCGTGCTCGCTTCGACCTCTGAAAAAGATCTCACATGTTCTGACTCTAAAGTAAGCAACTTTGACTTAAAGTAGCTCACAACATTTACTGCCGAAAACACAGCTTGGAATTAAACGATGAAATCTTTTTTTGTTGGCACAGTCGCTATCGCCTTTATACTTCTCGTATTGGATACGAACTTAATATCGAAAGAGCAACATGTAGAGCTTGAAGAAGGAGCGTAGTTTTGTTGCTTGGAATTGGAATATCTGGCTTCGCGACGAAAGTCATCTATCTTCGAATTATTCATTAACCGCTGGAGTTGAAGAGTTCAAATGCGCTGATCGCATTCAGAATGCAAAACCGAGTACAAAAACATAAATTTTCCGGGCAAATTCGTACCGCCTGACTATCAATCTCTTCGGGATTTCAAAACCAGTTTGAAAAACGAATGCGCAGTTTCAGTGTCAACATTAACTTGCCTGTTAATTAAAAAGAAAGTTGTTTATGGTCGATTTATAATCCAAGCAAATCGCAACCCAGTTGGTTTTCACACAGATCATGTATGTTCAATAATGAACGATATCGGGCCGTTGTACTTCATCGACTGAATATAGAAAAAATAATTAAAAAAAGAAATAGTGAAATGAACTTTTTCATCTAAAGATTTGGCTGAATTATTTCGTTCGATAAGCGAAGTGAAACTGTTTTAAAATTCCGAACCAAGCCTTTAATTCTGAATTTGTCCATATAACATTTTTGACAAGTTTTGTGACGATCCCAGAAAAGGTTGCCGTGCCATTCAAAGAATACGGCGTCAGGAAAAATGGAATATAAATTAGCTAATGGTATGACATCGTTAGCACACTTACGATACCGTTTTAAAGTATAAAAAAATAATACTCTTTCTAGCCTAATAATATTCAGATAAATCTAGGATTCAGCTTACCTTCGATTGAAAAACCAACGTGGACTGTCTAGAAGTGATGAAGCTTATGGTCAACTCTTCTTCCAGGATATCAGATGTTTTGCGATTATGCGGAAACAGCCGTCCCACTGGTGAATAGCTTTAAGTTATTCATCTCATTAAGTACGATGATTTCACTTAGCTGCAACATTCTTGGGTAAACTGATTTCTATGGGGTCCTATGGGATACAAAACAACGGATATGACTAATGGAAGTCTATTGTTTCTACACACCGTGTTAAAAAGAAGCCGCAGGATTCCTCTTTTTGATACAAAGGCTGTTACTGCCCGTTATTATCTCGCAGCAAGCTAATTCCGTCCCACTCGAGGCATTTTTACTTTAAAGAAAAATAATTATATTTCCTTTTTTTTCATGCTAATGGCGGTAACACACGTACGACGAACAGAAAATGCCAAGCTTTTAAGATGCATTCGCGTCATAGAACTAAAAAAAAAAAAAAAAATTGGGGGAATCAGCGCAAAGAGATTCAGTATTTTACTAGAAGACAGGTGACAATAATTTATCCAGACTGAAATACGTAATTGATTCCAAACACTCCGTCGCTGCTACTTTATTTCATGAAAAATCAGACGGCGTTATACCCAGATTTATACTACTTATGCCTGCATTACAACGATTTAGTTGGGTTAGTTAATGCCAACGTGGTATTAAATCGAATAAGTTCGCTAACAAAGTGACACGAAAAAAAGCTATTTTAGCCCATGCTTTGTTAATGGTTTTACCTATTTTAGGCCAGTTCGTACGAATCTACCGTTTTTGCCCCCCCCCCCTCCCTAAAAAAAGAAACTGGTATCAGATATTTTTCGCACTCTACCGCTTTCGTATCGTATCGTTTTGTCGTTCTCACGAAAATGCTTCCTCGACCCCAGAAACACTAACTACATTATGGAGCTTGCGTAAATCACCTGAGCCCTAGTGCGCATGACTGTTATGCCGTATGTGTTTTCAAAACGCTTCGTTTTCGCTGTCCGCACTGCCGCACCTAGCCAGCGTTTTCAAATTAACCTACTCTGGAAAGCGTTTTCAAATGCACCTATTTTCGGGGCTCTACAACTAAATTTGAAATGGATGCGTTTCTTAAATTATTTCAGGATGGTTATTTGAATTAGTATGGAAGAGGCCTGAATAGCATAACGACATAATTAGCATGTTTGTGACTCGCCGTAACCTGTTTGCTGCTGCGGAATCACAGTTTCATTGTGAGGACGCTACCTACCCCAACCACAATAGCTTACACTGGAAAAGACTGGACTAAGTCGCCGCGCAAGTGATTGTGGGATTGTTTGGTGGAACGCGTATTGCGAGGAAACAATCGCATCCCCACAAATAATCCCACGATCCCTCACTCGGAAATCTCGCCGGATCCCAGTCTTTTCTAAAGGGAGCTAATTCAACAGACGGAAAGAATCTTCGTCACACATCACTGAGTGACTATCATGTCGTTACTTTTCTAAAGGGAGAATCCTTTAATCCTTTAACGAGTCCAGTTACTCCTAAAAACAGCGGTAACTATACTAGGAGTTTAAAGTAAAATATGCGCACATATGCGGAGAGTCCCTCAACAAGGACGAAAATTTCAGCTGATCAATTAATCTTTTTTGTCTCGACAGGAGGAATAGCAACAATGGGT
>JAEMWC010000115.1:180000-255000 GCA_016490735.1 Pachyseris speciosa
GGTGGAGAGGGGTTAAGGAAGGGTTTTGGTTGAATCCTTTCACTTCATAATGAAAAGCTTAGCATGAATGCAATTAGTTTGCGAAATATTCCCATGCTTTACGGTTACTTTTCTGTGTGCAAGCTTCTTCTGTACAGTTTCATCGGAGGTTATTGTAGCATGTGCCTATGCTCGCTTCCAGGCTCCTTTTTAAGCCAGGACGTTTTTATAGTCAGGCGTGCGTTTGTCAAAATTCCGGAAAGAAGAATTTTCAAGTCAGTTTTTCATCGCTTGGTAGTGTACTAAATATTTGAACAAACTAACCCAATGTATAGCGTGCTTTCTTAAAAGATTGTAAAAATATTAGAAACCGAATTTTTGATTATGAACTTAATGCACATAAAATAGCTTTTCGGGCTCGAAACGTTTTCGGGAGTTTCCAGAAATGCCCGAAATGCCCGAACCGAATGAAAACTAAAAGAAAGACGAAGATAAAAGTAATCAAAACCCGGAAAGAAGGAGCGTTCTCAGTGTGTGTCAATACAGCGATTTTCAAGTGAATATTGGAAGCAATTCGCGTGAGATTTGGTCAGTTTTTATTTACAACAGTGTGTGATACTGAGATTGGTAAGAAAAATTCGAGCTGCTTTCTCCTCCACTGAGAAGCAAAATCAAAACCAATCTTGAGTTGCGTGCACGCACCTCCCGCGCTTGAATCTGGTTTCATCAATCAATCAATCAATCAATCAATCAATCAATCAATCAATCAATCAATCAATCAATCAATCTATTAATGTCAATGCATGGGATCAGGTTGCCCTGTGTATCCGAGCCAGAGGCTCATGTATAAAGCGCATGACAGAAACAAGATAAAAGTACAAAACTACAAAGATACTAACCACAAATTTAAAATATCAGATTAAGACAATCAACCCTATTAGTCCTAAGTTTTGTGGAACTGCAAAACTTACTAAGATACTATCTACAATTAATAATATCAGGTTATGATAATTTAACATAACGGCATAAAAGTTAAAATAAATAAATAAATAAATAAATAAATAAAACACTTAGATCAACATTAGCCGCGTTACATTTACAGCTGGTCTTCAAGGTTATAAAATCAGATGTCCTCAACTTCTTGCGAAAGTCACTCAACTTAGTTGATTGCTTAGTGAATGATGGGAGCTGATTCCACAAATGCGATATCTTTGTAAGTAAATGAATTATGATAATACCGATTATGATAGGAAGGCTGAACAAGATTAAGGCCACTGTTCAGCTGCTTGTATCGGTTGATATTGGCCAGAGTAATTTTTTTTGGTAATTTGGGTTTCTCAACAACACTCAATCGTAAACTGCTCTGTGCGAATACTAAATCATGGTTGTATTTTTTCTTTTAATAGGTATTACCGCTCATTATCAGCACGATTATTGTTCTTCCTCTGCTCCTATTCCCTCCCATATACTTTACCAGGCAGGTCAAAGACGGTGAGGAAGCCCAGAACTGGGTAGCACTTGGCGTGTTCATATTTTTTGTCCTGCAGTTGATGTTAGCATTTTTCTCTGTTTTGAGGACTGGAAATAAAGCTCCAACAAAAACAGAAGCCGTGACGAGGTATGAAACTGTGGCTTCGATCTTTGTGAATTGTGAGAATTAGCGGCTAAGCAAAACGGGAAACAAGACGGGGACATTTGCACTTTACTCTGCAAAAGAGGTTTAGTTTTCGATTCCTCTTAAAGTCAAATTTTGTACTCCCAGGTAAATCTGTTTGCGAAAAATTGAAATGGTTATCGGTCAGGGCCCAGTTGTCTCTAAGCTCGATTACGTTCACCCCAGGTTAGAGTGAACTTTGAGTTCAGTTTAGTTACTGTTCAATAAAAACATTTCCAACAGATTTTCACCCTTACGTTTTGACTGGAATTTAACGTTACTTTGACCATAAAATTTGATTTATGAAACCTCAACGAGCGCGATAAAAACTTCGGTTAACTCCTAATCCTGGGTTAAAGTGCACCTAAAGGCAAAAATATTTCTTTGATAAGATAATTCTTTCCACTTACTAGCAAACATATTTAGCCATTTTCACCTCGATGTGTCGCACAAGCTATGTAAAGTTAGCAGCTCCTGTAAGCTCTATATTTCACATGAGACCTTACGAGAGCTGCTGCATCGCCCGGGATAGTGTTGCACCTCTATTGTTTTAGGGCTGGGGTCCATTGTTTCTGTTGTTTGTTTTTTTGTTCTCCTGAAGGGTCGCAATCCATTCACGTGAGATCTTACGAGAGCTGCTGCATCGCCCAAACTAGCAGTCATATGGCCCCACGGCCGCGCTGTGAGAGGCACGGGCCTATTCTCGATTTTACGCCACAAACTGCTTTGCATTCAGGTTTTCAGAGTTTTTGCATAGACCTTTTCAAGGTTTTTTCCGCCATCTTGTAGGGGGTGCAAAAACATTGGGGCGACCGCGGGTCCAAGCATTAAAAAATATGGCGGACGATGCGATCAACACGACGGCTGTCCTACCTTCGTCTTTAAAAGCTTGCTTTGAGAACAGAGGTAATGAAAATAACAAGTAAACAGTCTTTACTTGTCGGCTGAACGTGAAGGTGGGCCTCGAATAGTTTCTGATGCCCAGACCAGGCAAGGAAGTCCTCGAGTACGCGGACTTTCTAAGCTTAACTGTAAGCTCGCTAAATGATGTATTCTAATTCGAGACACTTTTCGTTCAGGATTCCTATTGTCTGAGGAATACTTCCCGTGATTGCTATGCCTTCACATGCTCGACAAACGTTATCCCGATTATATTGTTAAAAGGTCTCACGTTGCGGAGCTGATCTTTCACAAGTAGCCTAAAGACAAGAAATTGGCCGAAATTTGGCAGAAGCAGGTGGCCAAAAGTCAGGAAGCGACAGCTTCAATCCCATGCCGGGCGCGGAGGGCACTTATGTTTGCTCCAACCATTTTCCTGAGGGAAAACGAACGCCAAATAATTCCGAAACTGATTACCCTTCCTTGTTTATGACGGTTTCTAAGTATTTCCAATCCAACACGCTAAAAAAGCGTTAACGAAATCGACTACAGGTGCGGGAAAGGGCTCTCAGCCCTAAACGCAAACGGGGTTTTGAATCAGACGACGAACTGCCGGAGATTTCAGACACCCGCGAAGACGACCCTACTGTTTATAAATCAATGCGGTTTGAGCATTTAACTAGAGAATCTGACGGAATCAACGGAATCTTTTAAGTGCCTGTTCGACTATCTTGTAACGAAAGCTTAAAACATGCAGTATTGGAGAGGTAGTAAACAAACCGAACGAGAAAGGCCAAAAGCTGTGACACCTTTCCAAGAGTTTTCTGGCTTACGTCGGAGCAGAACAGGGCCACCTAGAAAGCTAAGGTTAGAAGAAGAGTTTCTCTTAACCTTGATGAAACTGAGACTTTCCCTGTTGTTAGATGATTTGGCATTTAGGTTCCAGATTTCGTCAGGGTCAGTTAGTAGCATCTTCATAACTTGGGTGAAGTTATGCTCAAGGAACTATCCGTTCTAATCATTTGGCCAAGTCGCAATCAAATAAAGAGAACATTGCCTGATTGCTTTCGAAAGATATACCCCAAAGTAAGATGTATCATCGACTGTTTTGAATGCTTTACTGAAACACCGAGTGGTTTGGACCTCGCTGCAACAATGTGGAGCGAATACAAGCACCGTTATACCTTCAAGGTGTTGGTTGCCATCACAGCAAACGGTGCCATTTCCTATGTATCTCCTGCCTTTGGAGGTAGAGCCACTGACATATTTATTGTGAAAGACAGTGGATTTCTTAACCTCCTGGAACCCTACGATGAGGTGATGGCTGATAGGGGGTTCAAAATACGTGAAGAACTTATGACGAGGATGGCAACGCTATGTATACCACCCAGTAAAGCTGCATCAATGCAAATGCTTCCTTCAGATGTCCGGAAGACATCAAGTATAGCAAATGTGCGAATATATGTGGAAGAAGCAATAGGTAGAATGAGAGTGTTCCACATACTCAAACATGAACTACCAATTCATCTTCTTTCTCTTGCAGATGATATTGTGAGGGTGTGTGCTGCTTTGTGTAATCTTCTACTTCCACTTGCTTCATAGATTTTTATACTTAGGCATCAAATGGGCAAAGAGAATGGAGGAAAAAAGGCCGAATGGTTTGATGTCAAGTGAAAATAATGCCTTTATTCAGTAGTTTGAATCAAAACTTGTACTGAGAAAGTTTGATTGTCATTAGAGAAAGTTCGCAGTTCACATCATCTTCAAGTACATGTTAGCACAAAGATTTGAAACTTTAGTGTGTGCAATATGGTTTCCCTCAGTTTACTAGTAGTATTGAAATAAGCTACGTTAGCCGAAAGAGTTAACTGTAACTGAGTAAATACATTCTCTGGAATTTATTGTTTCATGTGTCACAATCTAAAACGAAGCCACTCATCCAGTAGGAGTATGCCTTCTGGTCCTTATAGACCCCAATATAGTCCACATCCACAGCTTTTACTTGTAAAATGTAACTGAACAGTTTACCATCATCGATTTCAGGCCATTCATGAATACTATCTTGCCATGCTTCAGCAGATAAGGAGTTCGGATCTGTAACAGTTCCGTGGCGCGAAAGCCGGTCTTGAATTGTACTCGAGTTTTAGGTTTGAATAAATCTCTTGATGAGAAAACTTCTTTGGAACATTGAGCTCGTATGCACCGAATGCC
Source organism: Pachyseris speciosa (assembly GCA_016490735.1). NCBI lineage: Eukaryota > Metazoa > Cnidaria > Anthozoa > Scleractinia > Pachyseridae > Pachyseris > Pachyseris speciosa. The sequence continues at coordinate 184,724 of JAEMWC010000115.1, forward strand.
CGAGCAACGAGATCGGCTTTTTTGCCAGTCAGTTTAAGACCACGAAGGGCCAGAAAATCCTTCAACGAACTTACAGTTAAGCTTAGAAAGTCCGCGTACTCAAGGACTTACTCGCCTTGCCTGGACATCAGAAACTATTTGAGGCCCACCTTCACGTTCAGCCGACAAGTAAAGACTGTTTACTTGTTATTTTCATTACCTCTGTTCTCAAAGCAAGCTTTTAAAGACGAAGGTAGGACAGCCGTCGTGTTGATCGCATCGTCCGCCATATTTTTTAATGCTTGGCCGCGCGCTCGCCCCAATGTTTTTGCACCCCCTACAAGATGGCGGAAAAAACCTTGAAGAGGTCTATTGCAAAGCAGTCTGTGACGTAAAATCGAGAATAAGCCCATGCCTCTTTCACCACGGTCGTGGGGCCATATGACTGCTACACAGTAATATTTAAAGAGTTATTTTAACTCCAAAAGTGGAGTTAAAATTTTAGGTTAAATATAACCCCTTTTTGGGGGTTATTTTAACTCCCTTTTTTAACTCCTTTTTAAGGGTTATAATGACTCCAGTGTGGGAGTCACTTTAACTCTGCAAAAGGAGTTATTTAAACTCCATAAGGGAGTTACTGTAACTCCAAATGTGGAGTTAAAATGTTAGGTTAAATATAACTCCTTTTTGGGGGTCATTTTAACTCCCATTTTTAACTCCAATTCTGGAGTTGTATTAGCTCCAAACAAGGGAGTCATTTTAACTCTGCCCCATAAAAGAGTAGAGTTATTTCAACTCCATAATCAGGGTTATAGTCACTCCAGCATTAGAGGTAAAGTAACTCCAGCACAGTCACCCTATGTAGTTTTAAGATGAAAACAACAGATCACACAAATTGACTGTAAATTGTTTAATTCAATCAGATTTCATTTTCTTATCTGAACACCAGTTTCTTGCATACTATGTATTATCATTGACATTTGAAATGTAATTTCAATAATTATATTGATAAATAAAGAATGTGCAAGTATGCATGATTAAAACATTTAAACACGACAATCTTTCCAGGTATGAAAGTCAAATTTGAAGAACATTTGAATTTAAACGACCATACAACAAAATTCAATCTGTTTGTTTGAACACAACTCTATCTTTTCTTTAAAAAATATAACTGGCTTATAATTTAATTTTCATAAGGTTCTATAAGGAACAAGAAAAACATGGTATGTGTACATTAAAAACATTTTAAACTTTGTTTTTGGCTGAAGCCTTAACAGAACACTATCACATAAGCACATTTGTCAGTTACTCAAATTTAAACTTGAAAAATTCAGTTCGATGTGCCAAATTTTAATTGACATGGACAAGTTGGCAATGGTTATAGTAAAAAGTTCAGAAACTCTGGGCAAACATGAATATTTGATTCCTTTAAGGGAGGAAAAAAGAATTGTTAAATGTTTTGAAGTCAACTCATGACAGTGGCCCCTTAAAGAAACATTGAAATTATGAGAGGGCAAAGGTGAACTTGTTCACTGCCACTCTCTCTGTTGCTTCTTGGCATCTATCTTCACAAAATAGAAATACATTGCCACACTCGGTGGGGTATATATTTAAATATTTAACAAGCCACATGAAGCCCCACTACAATGCCATGTTGCTTGTCCCCAGAGAAATCACTTCAATTCCCTCCAATGCAATACACAGCAGGGCCCAGTTGTTCAAAGAACGATTAAGCTATGTAATCACGGGTTAGAGCAAACTTTGAGTACAGTCTAAATTGTAAATACTGGTAATGTTCAACAAAAACATTTCAAAAAGACTTTCATCCTTAAGTTTTGATTGGAATTTAACTTTACTTTAAGCGTACAATTTGATTTACAAAACTTTCTCAACGAGTGAGATTAAGACTTCAGTTAACTCTTAATCCTGGGTTAGCATTAATCATCTTTCGAACAACCGGGGCCAGGTCCTTAAGTCACCAATGCCTATAATCCTGGAGAGCTTTGGTGTTCCTTGTTTCCACATCAATGGACTCTACAAACATCCTACAAAAAGAATGTATTCAGTACTTGAGTATCTAGACATCAGTTTCAGCATGATTATCTTTTTATGCAAATGTATGCATTGTAAACCCCAGATATGAAATTTAAAAGTTGTCATTATTCCCCACTGTTGCATGGTCTACCTGAGGCAGCCATTATTAGTGGTCGTCATGCAACAGTGCTCCCTTAGTGTTGTGTCAACCACTAATAATGGCTGTTTGGGAGACTGCACTGTCAGAGTCACTGGTACGTGGATGTTATGATGCAAACAAACAAAACTGCCATGTCCATTTCAGCGAAAAAGCAACTCAAATATATAATCTGCTTGAAGTTACAGTATATGATCACCCATGATTATTATTTTAGAGGAAACATTTACTATTATCCTAAATAGTTGCCAAAGAACTGATCAAACTAAGCCTTCATGTTAAAAGAAAGGAAATACACACATTTAACTATACAAGCTTCTGTCTCATATCAAAAAGACTACAACTTGTAGTTTGTTCTGTGTGATATGAATGAAGTTGCATGAGATTACAAGTACATCTTAAATGTGAGGTGCTACTAACATAAAAAACACCTAGTCAAACACTCAAATAAATAAATCTCACACAGCCAAATGGCCCTGATTAAAGTGAATAATAATAACAATAACAACAGCAGCAACAACAACAACAACATTGCAATTAATTCACTTGTGGCTGTGTTTAACAGGGTTGACTGTCCAAATTTAGCAACACCCAAATAAAAATATTTCAATTCCTGCATCCTGAGAAATATTTCCTGCACAGCAAGAAACAAGGTATACAACATTTTCCTTCATTAATATTCTTTGGAACAAATAGCCATGTTTGCCATCTAACCAACAAGCACAGCATTTGTAGTTGAATTATGAAAGGTTCATTTCTTTGCCCTTTTGGATTTGTAACAGACTTTCTTCAAATTAAGATGTATGCTTAAATACTTTGTACATGATCATGTAGCCAATAATTGCCACTGTCTCAAAACTTACCTCGTCATTTATAAGATTATCAATGGACTCTTGCTTATATTAACTGCAGACTGTATTGAGAAATCTTGCTAACTCTTCATCCATGGTTATCTAAGACAAATAACACAAATAACAAGTTTATTTTCCTCCGTTAGCAATGCAACACTTTGATAAGTTGACAGACATTAACATACATGAACACGTTTGAAAATAACTGTTCATTTCTTGTTCGGACGCCATACTATTATAAATTCAGTGAAACTTCAAACTATTTAGTTAAGTTGAGACTGAATAATCGTCTTTAGAACGGATAGAGATGGATTACAATGTGAACGCTTCGAAGTTTTGTGCTTGTATTTTGCTACAAAAATCACTCAATAACTCGTTGTGGTTTGCTGTTTCTGCGAAAATTCACTTGAATTAATATATTTCTCTTGGTCTGCGATCGAGGAGCACTGAATGAAGGCATTTAATCGTGATTTTCGGAAAGGTTTACGGGAGCAAAATCACAACCGTTAAGCTAACACGTTACATGCAGTATTCACCACCGCCTCCTTTGTCAGTATTCTTACAAATAAACTGTTAAAGCGAGACAAATCGACTAAAAAGAAACACAAGTCTCTAAAACACTTACCTGATAGAGTTTCTTTCGTACTTAAAAATCCAAAAATGAAGATAAATGCACGCCGATTCAATACAATTTTCAATACCAACCGCCACTGGCGCAAACCTTTGAACGCGAGATCGCTCACGTGTTACATCACGTGTTCTAATCATTTTCTTGTAGGGTAGGGAGCGTGACCAGTGATAAGAGAGTGACCTTTCGTGATTACATTATACTGCCAATATTTCATCCATTTATCCTTCGATCCGTGGGATTATTTTTCTCGAACTTTTCCTTCTTCTCAAACCTGTATTCCCTAGATACAAGGGAAGGGAAGGAAAGCTTCAGAAACTTACTGGGGTGGGGAAGGAAGAGATAAACAGCATGACCTTTGGGAAGCCGCTTTTTCCACCGAAAACGATGCATTTACAAAAGCTCTTTTGTTTCAGCGAGCCAATAGTGAATTGCAAAAGGGGACGAATATGGCATACCACTGCAACGTTTTTGTCATGCGAGTGGTCCAAGCTTTCATGTTCTCTATCCCACGAGCCTTTGAACAGAGTTGAAAATAACAACAGTAAAGCAATGACTCTGTTTAGTTTCAGTTATGCCAGCTCCTATAAATGCATTAATGACTCTAAACGAGGAGTTATATCCACTCCCTTTGCAGAGGTAAAGTAACTCTATGAAAATAATTCCCCAAATAGAGTTGTTTTAACTCTTCTTGGAGAGTTGCGATCACTCCATAATTACTCCCTAAGGGGAGTTATACTAACCCCTTAAAAATGACTCCACAAAAGGAGTTTATTTAACTCCACAAACGAGTTAATTTAACTCCACAGAGAGTTAACTTTAACTCCAATTCAGAGTTACAATAACTCCCACAATGTAACTCCAATTTAGGAGTTAAATTTACTCCCCAGTTGAAGAGAAAACTCTTTTGCTGGAGTTAAAATAACTCTTTTTGGAGTTAAAGTAACTCCGAACAAAAATAACTCCACCTTGAGGAGTTAGTTTAACCCCACTTCAGGAGTTAAAATAACTCTTTGAAAATTACTGTGTAGTTTTGCTAACTTTACATAGCTGGTGCGACACATGAAAGCAAAATTTTGAGGTGAAAATGGTGAAATATGTTTGCTATAAGTAGAAAGAAGAATCTTATCAAAGAAAAATTTTTGCCTTTATGTGCACTTTAACGTTAATCGACTTTCAAACAACCGAGCCCCGGTCGCATTGTTCGAAAGTCGATTAACTTTTTGACCAAACCAAGAACGAACTGCTCACCTTGTATGGTTTCTCTTCACTGGACAACACAATTTTACAGTTAAGATAATTCATGGTCCACTGTGTCGTAACTAGGTCTTTTAATTGTTTCTCACAGATGGTTCATTACAAACGTACCTTTCGTACGGTTTGTTCGAGATATGATGCTTGTGGTCAACCTCGGTCCCAATCCTCCACCTATCTTGCGACTCAGTGATGGCGGTCATATTGAAAATCTCGGTCTCTTACCGCTTTTGAAGAAACGCTTGCCGAAGATTGTGGCTGTGGACGGAGGCCATAAGGATGACGATTCCCAATGGGCTGATGACCTATTATTGGCCTTATCGCTGGCACGTCAGAAGCTACACTGCTCCTTCATTGGTCTAGACGGTCGTGACGTCCTTGAAGATATAAAAGACAAGTTTGTTTATAAGCCAAAGGGTCAGCAACCGAGAAGCTATAGGTTAGTGAAATATATTATATGTTATAAATACTACTGATTTTTCGGAGACGTACGTAACACTTTCGTTACCGACAAATGTCTTTGAATTATGCGCACGAGATCTACGAATGACACCACATAGGTAAGCGCACGTGATCACATTCCTAAGCGCCTGAAGCCCGTGAGAAATAATTCTAAACTTTGAATTTTAGCTCTAATGACTTTCATGAGATCCTCAAAAGTTTCCATTGCCTGTTCCGTGAAGATAACTTCACACCTGTCATCTTGCTATAGAATGCTATAGAAAACTTTCAGTTGCAGCATTGTGGGTCCCCATTAAATGGTTACGAACAACTAACTGAACCGGCGAAAGGAGAAAGGAATGTGACCACGTGCGTTCACCTTTTGGATTTAACAAACAAAGCCACGTGACCAAAATCTTTGACGTTTCGCGCCAAAGTCAACTGTTACGTTTGTCTCTGAATTAACAGTCTACCTGTTTCGGTAGTATATATTTTCCGTCTCTGGTTTTTGTCATATTGTTGCGAATTACATTGTCTGTAGTACCTGTCAAGTTGTAATTAGTTATATTTTTAAATTAAATTTCACATTGTAATTAGCTATTCGGTTCCCTGTATTTATATCACATCCATTAATGGGTATTTGTTGTTTATACTGACGATGGATCATAGTTAATAGAGGGAGATGGTTAGGAAACCCGGCAAACATCAAAGGAGCAACACAAAGAGGCCAAGATTTATGTTGGAAGGCCCATGACCGTGCACATTTCTTTGTTTTGCACTCATTTACTATTCATGAATTATGTAATCGAACTGTTTCTATTGGCTAGTTGCGTGAGCACGCGGTAACAACCTATTGTTATTGTGCACGGTCAACCCCCCAAATAGCAAACAAAAACATATAACAAAGAACTTTGCTATGTTTCATAACCATTTCCCTCTATGAACTATGGATGAATATAGTTCATCCGAAACATGTTTACTAAATTCAAAGTTGTCGTAACTTTTATTAGAATTAGCTAAATGTTTTCTTGTAAAAACAGAAGTGGTGGGATCTCCCACATTACTACTTTTTGTGTGACGCTGACATTTGTAGGTCAGTTATTAGTGTTGTCGGATCTTTAATCTTTAATCAATAATTACTGATCGTCATCCAAACCCATTGTTTTCTGCCTGCATTATATCACCGAATGCAGAGTGAAAATAATGCAAACTAAGCGTGTTAGAAAAATGGGGCCGTTCTTTTTTGGTAGCAGGGAAATTATCAGGGGTAATGTTAACACGTGCTAAATCGGCACGCAGCATTATTAATAATGGTTATTGAACTGAGTGGAGTGCAATTTGGTCTGAAATCATACGCGAAATTTCAAAATCGAGCGAGCGCGCAGCGCGAGTTTGATTTGAAATCACAAGTATGATTTCAGACCAAAATTGCATGACACGAAGTTCAATTACCACTTTATTACACCCATTTTGAAGCAGTTTTTTGAACAGTTTTTGAACAGCTTTTTGTCAATATTAATATTTGTTTATCCATGGAATTCGATAGGTTAATATTATTTCACTTTCATTTTGATGAATTACAGAAAGGATGCGATTTAGAGTAAAAACTGGTGCAATTTGGGAATAAATTGCACTGTTGAGAGCCAATCAGATTGCAAGGATCACCAGTGATTTCAAAATGGGTGTAATAAAAACTAAAACACGCTGCATTATTAAAAATAATGCTGCGTGTTTTAATAACGCAGCATGCTTTACGTGTCACACGTCCACTGGTGCAGCGGTCCCCATCTATTTTACCCTACACTCAACCAAAAACACCACAAAAAGCACCATAAATACAAAGAATCTTTAATCTTTTATCATTATTTATACACGGTAAAAATTCAACAGGTATCCTAAAACCTAAAATCTTAATCCTAATATTACCTTAACTTACATCAATATACTACTTATAAACCTGTTTTCCATGAATGCTGTGTGTTAAAAAATTAAGATATAAAAGTCGTTTAAATTTTTTTAGATCGTTTTATTGTAAATTACTGTAAATTGTAAACTGTAAAGCGCCATGGACAGTGATATATGGATATGAGCGCTATACAAATAAATAAAGTTAAGTTACGTTAATGAATCATACTCTCTAATGTTATAGGTTAAGCTGTTTCAGAGAGTTGCGCCGCTGTAACTAAAACTATTTTTCATGTAATTAGTTCTCGGAAAGGGGACAACAAGTTTGTTAACCGAGCCCCTCAAAGCATAGTTTGGTTCAATTCGCGATGAAAATTTAGATGTGAGATAGTCAGGAACCAGACCGTTGAAAGACTTGAAAACCATTTGGGCTTTCTGAATTTGACGTTGAGATTGCAAGTTTTTCCAGCTGAGTTTGTGAAACAAGGTATCGACATCAGCGTCATAGCTCGATGAAGTTATTACTCGTGCAGCACGGATTTGTAGTTCTTGTAGCTTATTAGATAATGTTTTGCCACAATTACCCCAGACTGGGCAACAGTAATCAAAGTGAGACTGAACTAGTGAGTTGTATATGCTTAGTAGGGTAGATTGAGGCACAAGTGGCTTAACTCGCTTTATGGCTCCGAGTGCGGAAGCGATCTTTTTACACAGTTTATCAATGTGGGAGTTCCACGTTAGACATTCATCGATATATATTCTAAGAAGATTCCTAACTAACAATTTCCATCACATACATAACAGAAATTTCAATTTTGGTTTCGGCAGTGGTTTCAGCAGTTTAAATAACGTATATATCTTCACTATTCGCAAAATTCTCCGTTGAATGTTTTCCACCCGCTTCACTCGACGACACACCCATTCCTGAACAAAACGATCAGAAGATCTGATACAACTACGCAAAACCAATGCAATTACAACGACCAAACGTAAGTACTTACCATCATATTCCTCTAAATTTACAGTAAATGTTGTTTGCTTTAGGAAAATCTCTTATTCCGAACTGCTTTCTGAGCATCTACCTTGACAAAAAGACAGTTGATACTTCATTTCTGTGGATTGCATTTTTCACATGTACATGTCACTCATGAAAACAATAGCTTACGTAACCTTCACCTTGAATAAAAATACTATTTTCATTCAAGGTAACGGTTTCATAAGCTATTGTTTTCATGAGTGTATCTAGAGAGTTATTCAATGTCTAATCAGTTAATTGTTTTCCAAATAATACAAAAGGGGGGTGGCATTCGGTGATATAATTGCAGGCAGAAAACAATGGGTTTGGATGACGATCAGTAATTATAATAGATAATTACTTCGGCTCGCAGCATTATTGGATATAATGCTGCGAGCCTCAGTAATCATCTATTAATTAATCTTTAATCATTATTTGTACACGGTAAAAACTTCATCAGTTATTCATCCAAATCCTGAAGAGAGATAACACGACAAATCGCGAAAGCTTGAGAAAATTTTCAATATGTTAATTTAATGGAAAGTTTATGATGTATTGGCTTGTGACGTTCCGTGACTCCTTTCTCTGTTTCTGCAAGGAAATGTTACTGTTCTGACTGCTACTGCTGATACTCCTTGCCTGTAAGCCTCGTGAGATGAAGCTGAATTTGTCAAATTCTGTGTATTGAATGTCAACAGGTTCAGGGTTCACTACTACGAAAAAGATAACTTATATACCGAGGGAACAAAGGTCGGTGAAGGCGAGATTCTCCTCATTTCTCCGCGACACCCAAGCAAAGGGATCAAGACCGAAGAACCCGTGACATGGAGAGAAGTTTTGCGTGACGTTGACATAGACCTGGAAGCCGGGAACTGGGGAGAGCGTCCTCAGCAAACCGCTCAAGAGGTCGATGTGCTAACCTTCTGTTGCTGTGAATGTTGTCACGGTAACTGCTGTCAGGGTGCGTCGAAAGCCATGTGTGGCGTTTTCCCACAACACTCCACGGCCAATCAGTTTTTCACTCCTCGTATGTTCAGCGCTTATCACCGTGAAGGATACAACGCATGCGTCGAGGCTGAAGCCGCTGAATTCTTAGGCCCTTGGTCAGAAAATGACGAAAGTTGAAGTGCAACAAACTGATATAGACTGGCACTCTGGAGAAATGGATCTCTGGTAATTTGGAGACACTGAAGTAGTCAATCAGCTGAAGTATAATGAACGTAGCACTAGCGAAAGAACGCCGAATAGTTTGCTGTGCTTAAGTCGCCAAGAAAAACGGATAAAAACTAGTTAACGTTAAAGGTGACCATCTCGTGCTGGAAAACCTGTGCTCGTGTTTTTGGAAGTTGCAGCACTTGGCAAATTGAACATGCATGCCTTCAAACTGATGGCGACATGTAAAGGAAGTCTCTTATCTTGCAAACGTTTTTAACAAATGCTCTAAGTTGGCAAACTGGCATTTTAATTAGCAACGTGCGCCTGGCGGCTTAAACACATGAACATATCCTACAGCTTACTACTACAATAAATCGCTGGTACTGCGCTGGAGAATACGAGGGTTCGGTTCGTTTGCCTTACCGAACCATATATTGCAGCTTCGATGCGTTCGCATATTTTTAAATGTTCAGTTTTGCACTTTGTTATTTAGTTTAGGCTTCTGATTTATTTTCCGAATTCCGCTGTGAATTAATATTTAAGATATGTTTCTTGGAAACACCACATTGATCATATAGCAGCTAAAATTAGTCGAACCATTGGAGTGATGTTGAAGCATATTTTACAACATTTACTACAGTATATTCAATTACATTTATCGTATCCTAAACGTGCAATAACCAAACAAACAACCTCGTTATTTTAGCCCACGCAGGTAATTATCTATAATTGATGTAACTTTCCCACGAGTAAGTTGCTGCCGGCAAAAGCCGAATTTCCCCCGTTGTCGTTAGAAGCACAAGGAATTGTAGTTGTTGTGTCCGATAAGTTTGTAACTTTGTCCATGTGAGCATGGTTATCTGTAACGACAGCTTTCTCGTGTAAAGAAGCAAAAAGGGCTTCCTTTTTGTTTCTTTATTTGTTCCTTTCTTTACCTCTTTACCTGCTGATTTCTTTATTTACTTATTTCTTTCTTTCTTTCTTTATTTTTTGTTCATTCGTTCTTTCTTTCCATTTACTTTTTTTCTATATTTTTAGCGGCTGCTTCTAAGCACTTTCGTGTTACGTGGGTAAACAAATTCAGACAAATTACATTGACATTTTATTTTTTACATGGTCTGTAATAGGAAAACAAAACAACACCGTCAAATTCGGTGTTCCGGGGTTTTTCGGCTGTTCCGGTGTTCCGGTGTTCCTGGTTTTAGTACATGCCATGTCTGCCGGCAACGGCAGGGTGTAGGAGCCTCCCGCTGAATAAATTGAAGTGATCCTGAGAAGCCACAGCTTTCTAAACCTGTCCCGCAACAGTAATATCAAAATTACGACATTTTATTCCAACCCATACTCTTCTAAACATTTACCGATCTGTTATTGCGCCCTATTGGTTGATAGCTTGGGGCCAAGCATGTAAATCGTACCTCGATAAGCTTCTTAAATTACAAAAACGAGTCCTCCGCTTCATCTACTTTTCTGACTACAATCAACATGCAATTCCTCTATTTATTGATGCCTGTGTTCTACCGTTACAGTTTTCCTATTGTGAGCGTATAGTTAGCTTGATGTTTGACATCAGACATAGAAATGCACCTAGTAGTATTCAAGAACAGTTCCAGGATGTTTCTAACATTCACTCTTCAGTAACATACTCGATCCTCATCCTTGAGCAACTTCTACTCACAATGCTCTATCTAGACTTTCAATTCAACTAAATTCTATCTCTAGAATCGGAACAGCTGTATGGAATGAGATGCCTTTAAAATTAAGAAATCCTGCGATTCATGACTTAAGCTTTAAAACGAAAATAAAAAGAATTGTAACCTGAAGTAGCCAATCAGGTTTCGAGTTTGCCGTAACAGCAGTCAGTCACATAGTTGTGCTAATAGCAGCGAAAATCAATATTTTGTAATCGCGTGTGTAGGAGACTCGACACCTCCTAAGCATCGTTGCTAAGCAACTGAAGATAAGACGCGGTTTTTGTTGTTCTTCCTTAGTTTACTGTGGATTTTCACGCGCTCAGCTACGGTCCAAAACTGAGAATAGACAGCATGAACCGATCCCTGTTCGTACTTTCTATACTCAGTATAATGGGCCTGTAGCTGAGTAAATAATCCATTACTGAGAGCGAGAACACCTTCCAAAACGTAGTGAATGGTATCAGAAAGCTGTCACTTATTTTTATATGATTTTTCAATATGACGCGTGAGTGGTGAGAACAGGCCATAAGCTAAATAAATACCGTGATGTAGGAAGCGAAAGTATCAAACGAGGAAGTCTGTTTATTATTACTGTCCAGGTTATCAGTCGACGGGACTGATAACCTGAAATTGAGAACTAATTAGCCCATGAATGACGTAGTCATGCTGCACTTCGATGTCACTCACTCACTCACTCACTCACTCACTCACTCACTCACTCACTCACTCACACCATTATGATTAATTTATTCATAAAACATGGCTGAAACATTTCTTCTGTGCCTCCCCTAGTAACTATTGTTTTTGTCCCCGCAGTCCTCTTTGCTCAAGGTTTGCAAGTTTCGGGGTAGTAGAAATGCGTAGATTCTTGTTCGCCAACTGTTTATGTATCATGAAGTGAATATGAATATGATGAATGGTGTCGACCAGAGCATTTGAAGATTGTAAAGCGGATGATTTTTCCTCCGAGTCCTCTCGAATATACCTTTATGGAGTTGGAAACTGAAGATGGAACTGGAGAACTGAAGATGGAAATCGACGAAAATGCTGCTGATATCTTGAAAGCGATGATGAAATTGCTTTTCCTATCGACGATTTTTCCTGTCACCCGAAGGAAGAACGCAGCAGGGAGGAATGAATGTCTTAATGATCAAAACAAGTTATTTCGATGCCACTAGCACTGAAGGGCACGGTTGGAGTTCAAGACAAGAGAACAGAGACAAAAAAAACGCCAAAAGCATATGTTTATATACCAAACTAGGCATGCTATGGCCGCCGAGTGTTTGGAAATAAATTTTCCTGCGACCGAATTTTCTTTCCTCAGGCGCTTAAGACAAGGACCAAAAGCAACTAATTCGTTTGAGCAAAGGATTGGAACATTCAGCAAAGGATTGAATACCCGTCGCATGATGAGTACTGCGTGTTGTTGCATATCAGGTTAAAGCTTAGATCTTATGTTTGACACAACATACAACGTTGCAATCGTTACACTCTTAAACAAAGTAACCAGCAGAGCTTTTCTATCAAAAAAACCCCCCGTATTTAGACATACAACACATTTGTTTTGGGGCTTAAACTGAGACAGGTACGTATTGAATTCTTATTTATCGAAGATAAGATCAATGGCCGTTTTTATGCTACGGGCGTTAATTAAGTCGTCCAGACGCATTTAACGTCTGAGACGTTAAAGCCGTCTGGTATAAAAACGGGACGCATAAAAGTAGACGATCTAACAGAAAAAAACAAGATTTTTCCAAAAATAGACTGGGTTCTATTCTCGGACTGGACGATAGGCACGAGTAAACTCGGCGCCAAATAAACTTCAAACGCGCGAATGTAAGAACAAATAAACATGGCGGAATTGCAGACTCTGAAATCTAATTGTCGACGTAGTCAAGAAAGACAAGAAATGGAGATGCAAATGTTTTTGGCAAAGAAAATCATTCGAGGAAGGGTTTTTAAGGCGATGGACGAGGAAAGAGATATGGCCGAAGCATTTGGCTTGTCTGCCGTGGCGACCAAGACAGCAAGAACAAGAGAGCAAAGAACGAAGTGCTGATTAACAAAGGAATTCAGGGCTAAATACAGTCAACTCTCCACTAACGGACACTCTCGTAAGCGGACAGCTCTATTTACGGACACTTTTTTCAATTCCCCTTTTTACCTCCCAGTCAAACTCTGTATTCACATATTCCCGTAAGCGGACACTGTCTCGTAAGCGGACGCGGACAGTTTTGAAAATGAAAAATTGGATTTTTCTTTTGTTTACTCTCTCTCGTAAGCGGACACCCCATGTATAATAATAATAATAATAATAATAATAATAATAATAATATTAATAATAATATAATTCCTTTTACAGAGCAACAAAACAGTGGGGATCGGTTTTCTCAAATCTCCATTTGTCCGTGGGAAAGAAAGCTGTCAAACGTAAACAAAAAAAACAACAGTCCGACGTAAAAACAATGTAAAATGTATACTGTACTGTATATTTCTTCTGTTTTTATTTTCGACTTTTAACATTTGACATCAATAAATAGTTTCAGTTTGTGGCTATTTTTGGCTACCCAATAAAACATGTCATTACACATGCTAATTAACTCGAGCACGTAAGCGGCCGCTTATGGGAATAATTCTCGTAAGCGGACAGCTCTACTGACGGACACTTTTTCCAATTCCCGTAGGTGTCCGCTTACGAGAGAGTTGGCTGTACGTCCCAATTAGGTCGTCCCGTTTTTATACTAGACGCATTTAACGTCTGAGACGTTAAAGTCGTCTGATAAGTGCGTCTAAACGACGCACTTAAATCAAGACGTTAAAGTCGTCAGACGTTAAATGCGTCTGTCTTATTTACCGTTTTTATACTAGACGTTAAAGTCGTCTCGAGACGACTTTAACGTCTCAGACGACTTTAACGTCTCTAGCATAAAAACGGCCATTAAATTACTCATGATTACTGAAATGTCTGAAATAGCTTTCCAAGTCGGAGGCATATTACAATGGAGGCTATTTTTATTCAATGGTGTGTAAATGAAAGCCGCGTATTCTGAAATCTAGCCCCCAAAACACCGATCTTGTTCAGAAAGTCTGTATCCTATGGCTTAAATAAACGATCAGTATAAAAATTATTTTTGAACGTAATTCAGTATTGTGGCAAAAAAACAGTTACCATGCTGTAACTTTCGAGGTGTCACACAACGCTCTCTTTGATGGGAGGTTGCGTGCGGGCGAGAATGCATCACAACCTGTCTAGTTTGAAGGCTCTGGGAAAGAGGCTGCTTTACTAGTCAAGTGTAGATCGCAATTAGTGTAGCAAGATGCATCCATGAGCTGGCTCAGAGGAGCCTTTGATTTTTTCAATACTACGACCTTTCATCCTCCCCACAGGGGATGGAAGAGGGTCGGATGGGTGGAGAGATTTACACCATAGTTTGTGCTTATTGTTTTCCTACCTACCGGGAAGGGGTTGGAGGTTTGGAAACTCAAATGGTTAAGCTGGTTCCACCGGAAAGTACCCGAAAAACTGAAAATTCCCAGGCATTTCCCTCGATCGTTTCCCATTTCATTTTTCAACCGAAATGAGAGAGGAAATTTCCGTGTCATTTGCCAAACCCGCGATTACCATGGTCTGGTTTAATCCACGTTGTTTCGATCGCTTCGACTGTGCAAACTTAGAGATTTTGATTATAGTTAATCCAGGATCAGAGCTAAACAGGCGTCGAGCAACGAGGCCATGTGTTTATCAGTAACGCATCACACCAAAAAAGTGTTTTCTTAAAATTGAGGAAAGCGGTTGTTTGAACTTTTGGGACTGCTGTAATCAAGCGAAGGCTCAACAAATGAAAAACAAATCATTTTTCGAGGTACAATAGCCTGAGAAATAAAACAGCTGAATAAAACAAAGGAAGGAACTTTTTAAGAACTGAATTACGGTATGAAGAGCTCAGGAAGCTTCGTAAATTTGAATTTAAAGAAAAAAAGGTCCTTCTTTTTTCTTGTTGCTTAAGTCAGTTTTGCTTTTACCATGAATTAAATATCAGTTCTTTGGATTCATCTCTCGTAGATTTTCAAGAAGAATTTAAGAAAGGACTCTATATTAAAACTAGACTCTAAATTAAAACTATGATTGACAGGATTGACTATGATTGACAGGATTGTAAGGGAATTTTCAACAGTAAAAAGCAAGTAGTACTAAAAAATAACCAAAGTTACTTTTCTATTTAACGTTTTAACGAAAAGTGATTATTTTTGTTTTAAAGCACCGCTTTGTTGTTTTCGACGTAACCCCCCCCCCTTCACCTCCCGATTGCAAACTTGCAAAAAATCATGCTTCAGTAAGGTTTTCGTTGTTTCATTGAAATAAGGTAAATAATTGTGCCTCTGTTCTTTTTGCAGTTAGTGGTTTGCTATCGCCTTCATCCCGTTTTGCTGCGGTGAAACAACGCTCTTAAGGCGAAAATGCGGTGTTGATTACACTAGATACAATCGCCCGCAAAAGGGACCAGTGCCAAATTTTCCTGAAATGGAGATATCATTGCTGGAGAGCGCTAACTTGAAATGCAGAGAACAGTATCTTGTTCCTATCGCATGGCACGTGATTTACAACTCACAGGGGAGGGGTAATGTCTCAGACGCCTTGTTGGAGGATCAAATTCAGGTTTTAAATGGTGAGAATTGATATGCTAAAGTTGTCATCCTTTATTTTAGTCTTACGAAATTTTTTAACTGACTCGGCCCGATGTTTCATATGGATGTCCTCACTTTTATTTCTAGAGGCTTTCTCGGACTCACCATTCCGCTTCAAAACAGTAAGTAGCTGAAGTTCCTGTTAAAATAACACAGTGACCGTTAAGTTTTGAACGACAGACTGAAAACCGCAAATGATCATGAACTACTGAAGGAAAACAGTCCTCACTTCCAGTCCCTTCTCGTACAAAACATTCCTAAGGAGCTCAAAACCAGGCTGCTGAAATATTAAGCTCGGCCATTTCTAAACCATTCTCTATTTTGGCGCTTAAGTGCTTCTCTATGAAGCGCTCATAACACAAATCAACTCATCGTGTCATTGCATAAAACGAAGTCAACTAAATTTTAAGGTGATCTGAAATTTCAATTCCCTGGCATTTTTTAGCGTTCAATCGACAGAACAAGAAACGATGATTGGTTTAACAACTGTAGACGTAGAAGGCTTCTGCTACGGAGAGAGCTTGGGATTTTGCCGGCAACTACACTGAACATTTACTCGTGTGAATTCAGCGATCCCGCCATAATCGGAGATGCAACATTTCCATGGCGTTCGCATGAGACAAATTTGATCCATGGCGTAGCAATTCACTTTGGTACCCTACCAGGTGGAATGATGCAGGGTCTAAACCAAGGAGACAACGCAGTACATGAGGTATTGTAAAACACGATTAATAAAATTATGATAGGACTGGGACGAAAGCCGGCAAGCGGGCATTCATGGGAATAGAACTGTGATAGACTGGGACGAGATCGGGATGCGATTATTCATGGAACGAATGAATACGATTCCACCTACAGCTTCTTATCGCCCGAAAGGGATAAAACGCATAACGTACCTATCATCAGCTATAAGAAAACAAAACGACGCAGAGACCTAGAGTATGATCGGCGTTCAGGTCACCAAGGCACCAAACCTATATATCTTCCAGAAAGTTGTAGCATACCGTAGATAACTGCACAAAAGTAAATTTAAAATTTACGATATCTGTAAGCAAGGCATATTAAAAAACATCGGGTATAGTGCCATTTTTTTTTTCAAAAAGGTTTTAAACTCTATTTTTTCTTACTATTATATATTGCCAGCCAGTAGCACAAAATAGAAGAAGATACAGTGAAAAGCCAAAGCTAAAAAATGACAATGACATATTATCAAGATTTGCTCAAAGATTTGCTCAAAAAAGGTTGAATTAAACAAAGAAAATGCCTAATTAAATACAAGAGATAGGTACATTTTGTCTGTTTTGTCATTAGTAAACACAATTTTGGATTCCTCGGCCATGAGCCAGCTTGGAATCAGATAACAAGATTTCTCTTTCTGATTTACCTCAACAGATCGGGCATTATTTTGGTCTTTTTCACGTCTGTGAGGTAAGTTCTAGGAAAGATAGTTTCAGGGCCATCAAAGCGACTTGAAATCAATCTCTCTCCTATTTTAAAGTGCACCTAATCCCCCAAATTTTTTTCGCTAAAATAAATCTTTGCACCTGTTTGAAACGCATTGCGCCTTTTAAAGCAAATCTTGATTAGTTATTTTGACTTTTCTAGAGTGTTAAAGTTGCAAAATCTGGCCCCACGACCGAGTCAGAAGGGGCTTGGCTCTATTCTCGATTTGACGTCACAAACTGCTTTGCATGCATATTTACGAAGACTTAATGCGATGTAAATCAGTTTGTGACGTCAAATCGAGAATAGACCCAAGCCCCTTCTGACTCGGTCGTGGGGCAGACGATGGCCAGATTTTGCAACTTTAACACCCTAGAAAAGTCAAAAAACTAGTGAGATTTGCTAAAAAAAGGCGCAATGCGTTTCAAACAGGTGCAAAGATTTATTTTAGCGAAAAAAAATTTTGGGGGCTAGGTGCACTTTAATCTACAAAGCTAGGCCCTGGAAATGAGACTGAAAAGCCTTAGGCTGGAGTTCTGCCTCTGTCTTGGTGAGCGCGGATTCAATTGCCTTATTTACGGAAGGTGTTCGGTTACGAAAGATCAGAGATTTACTCCATACGCTGATAGAGTGGCTTTCAGATGAGTCTCGAAAGTAATTCTCGTTTGCTTTGGTTTAGCATTGCTTCGCTCCGTGATTGGTTGGCAAAAGTCGCGCCAGTTTCTTAACCAATGAGAAGACGCAAAACCAAACCCAATCGCAACTTGTACGCGCGTATTTTCCCCCGCTTTGCGCCGGCTACATGTAATTGCTTTGTATTTTGATTGGCTCATTGCACTACTTACACCTGTTGTGATTGGTCAGAGTAATTGCTTTGGGTTTGGTTTTACGACACTCCGTTGAAAAGCGCTCTATACACCTAAGTACACACAGAGTAGAACTTTCCTTTGCGACCACCCCTCATAAATAAGCGACCAAATTTCCAAAATACGAAAGTTTTCTAAAAAAAAATTGTAATTGGAACGCCTCGTGGGCGTTTACCTCGAAAGTTCCTATTGTTTTAATATCCCGTGAGCAACCACTTATCACATAATCTTATCTCTCAAGGACACTCGCCGCCTCTGATTGCTAGCAGCGCTGTGTATAGCTGATCATTTGTTACAGGGCGGTTATTACGAAGAGGATGATGAAGTTGCGGACACCCCGCGTTGTTCAGAGTACACTTACTTCTGCACCAACCAATCAAGAGACACCTGTACAGGTCAAAGTGGACTGGATCCAATTCACAATTATATGGGCTGTAAGTTTGTAACTCAGAGTGTTTGGTTTTAATTTAGAGTTGCAAAACCAAAGTAACCACTTTCCTTGTGAAAATGCATCAGTCTAAAACAACCTAACATGGTAATCAGAATTGGAACAGTGAATGTATGGAACCGACGCTGGTAATAATGTATGCAGCCGAAAATGCGTGCAACCGACGCAGATTGGAGCATTGGGCTTCCATTGTACTCTAGCGTGTTGGAGAAGGTACCAAGTTTCACTTGGTTCCATGACATCCAAACTGATCCAAAAACCTGGCTAGCTTTAATTCTAGTGTAGGCTCGTTTCCTGATCTTTCTCTCCTAGTCGATTCCATGAGGGTTCCTCTCCAGAGATTCACGCAGTGTTCACGGGTGAGACCCGTCGGGTGATCCCCGGTGGGTGAGCCCCGGTGGGTATGACCGAGTCACGATTGGTTGTGGCTCATTTCTTCTTCCTGGAGACAGTAATGTTTTGGTCTGCTAGTTATTCAGCTTGTGTGGTATATACTAAAACAATTATTCACCTCAGTATCGGTGAAAGTGATGGATATTTACCTCCACTTCGGTGAATAATTGTTAAATATTGGGATATACTTGGAGAAATTTATTTATTTTCTTCTCTTTCGTCGTTGGCCTCTCTTTCTCACGGGTAAATGCCCACCTCTACGTTTGGAAATTTACAGAACAAGGGATTAAATTTTTCGGCTTATAAAAGACGGCTTGAGATTCAAATCAACCTGTTTTCACTTTTATATTTGATCAGGTAAAATCTTGAATCTGAATTCAAGTTTTCCTTATTATTACAATGACCAATGTTTGAGGACTGAAAACTATAAGTTAAGAAACATCGTTTGACCACGCCACTGACCAACCCACCGCTCTTTGCAATAACAATGAAAAAGTAGCCTGTGTAGAGACGCCTCTTCCCCTCAGAGGGAGGGGAGGGGGCGTCTGTACACAGGCTATGAAAAAGCTGATGGGTAATTGATATTCGAAATCGACAGGACCCTGTAAAATTGACGCCGTATTCCGTTGGTCAAACGGGATCACATATTTCTTCCTGGGCTCCAACTACTACCGCTACAACGAGGGCATTCGCGGAATAGACCCAGATTACCCGCGGCCAATCAGTGATCACTGGAAGGGTATTCCATCTTCGATTGATGGCGTCTTAAGATACGTCAATGGAATAACATATTTCTTCAAGGGAAACCAGTATTACAGGTTTAACGATTCGTCACTGAGTGTGGACTCAGGTTATCCAAGGTTAATAAGTGACTTCTGGGTAGGCGTACCAGGTGATATTAATGACGTCATCAGGTAAGATATTACGTATACAATCGCTGTTGTTTTGTTTGGTTTCTCGAGAAGCTTCAATGTGCCATCTACCTATCGGAGTTAAACACCTAGTTTTAACCCATTGGCACCCGTACCGGCCAAAATCGGCCGAGCAGAACCACGTCCCTTGTACCGCTTGTGACGTCATCACGCACTTTTACATGTAGCATGTGTAGGGGGAAGAGATCTTTTAAACCATACCCAAATGAGCACGATTCCGTCCAGCAGGCCGGAGAAAACATGAAAAAACCAAGTGATGTTGAACCGAAAATGTGAATGAAAATCTTGTTCCACTACCCACCTGCACTTCCTTTCACCTAATCCTATGATCCTAAAAAGTTTTGCACAGCAAGAGCAAGTTTTGCACAGCAAGAGAAAAAGAAAGCGATGCAAGAAAAGCGAAAGAAAAGGGTTGGAGAGAACTTTTACTTTTTGCGCATGCCCGATCTTGGAAAGCTAATATTAAGCATCAGGAACAAATGGCGCGATGAACTCCAGCAGCAAAGAGAGATTTGGACAGTTTTGGTCCTTTTTGGCTAGAATCTGGCCAGAAAACGGCTCGACGAGCTTCAAAAGGTGTTTTTCGGCAAAATGATCGGTAATCAATGGGTTAAATATGCTCTGCGAAATGCGTTTGAAAGGGGTAAGATGTACCGTAAAGGAGTGGATATTATTCTACGATTATACAGTAGCCAGACACAATGTTGGGTTGCCATCCATTTGTCAGAAGTAGCTGACCAATTCAGTTAGTTGGTGGAAGGGGTGTATTATTTTGAATGGCTAGTTCTCCTTATTCCTTTCAGGATTCCTTCGAAAGTGAAATGTACCGTTTCAAACCAAATTCGAAGAGCTGGTTAACCTATAGAGCGTTTTCATTCACGCCGACCAGCAGCTATACAGAAGAAAGTATTTGCATAAATATAGAGCTCAATTCCTAGAGGTTTAGTTTGGGACACCAATATGGCCGCCGTGTCTTTGTTTTGGGACACCAACATGGCCGCCGTGACGTCATATGAAAACACTCTATACTCCAAACTGGTCGGCATCGGCATTTACTTGACGAATTGGCTTGTGTGGCCAGCGGCCATTTCTCTCAATTTGGTTAAAACGTATTCATCGGGTAGTGGCCCTCTGGCATGGTTAAGTCTTTATCAGCGAACTGTATGGTTTAGAGCGAATAATCTGAGATACTGAGTACAACTCTGTCTAAACGGAGTAGAGAAGCAGTTGTAGTGGTTACGCTTATGTAGCGAAAATTGCGGTTGGGACACAAGTTATTGGTGACGGGCTGCTTGCCTCTTCGATCTTTAATTGCACGAGCCATTTTCTCACCTCGCTGATATTTTCCTCGAATTTTCTCTTCTTCATTTATTTAGCTACTCAAATGGCCTCACGTACTTCTTCAAAGGATTACAATACTACAGGTTCAATCCGAACACCCAAGAAGTGGACCCTGGCTATCCGCGTAACATAAGCTCCTATTGGAAAGGGACCCCAAACGACATTGAAGGCGCACTACCGTGGTATAGTGGAGGTGTTTAAGTGTTCAAAGACCACCAAGCCTGGTTCTTTTTACACAGTGAAAACTCAATAGGTGTGTCCTCTAGCTATCCCAACTCCATCACAAAATGGTGGAGCAGCACTTCTGCGATGCCTGGATACACTGTGTTTAGGTTGGTGCTCACATCCTGGTATCCATTGTTCGTTCTGAGCTTTTAGCAGGTAGAATACAAAGCAAAATTGCATCGATAAGAGAGGCATTTAGAGAGTTAAAAGGTCTGAGTATGGGGTGTGATCATATCTGTTCTTGAGGGTCGCAACTAATAGCACATATTATCGCTGAACTCGGGGGTGGGGAGGGGGGGGGGGGGTACTCCCAGAAAAATTGGGTGGGGCTGTGCGGCCCGCATCCTGAAACTCTTACCCTATTTCAGACCAAAATCTTCGATTTTCCCTACCCTATTTCAGACCTGATCAAACATTCAGTACCCTATTTCAGACCTATTTTACGGACACGGTTGGCGTAAACATAATTTGAGAAGGGCGTATGTTGATGGTCTTATCGACTAATGATGAAAAAGTAGCTTCTCCTTAAAAAATACCCAATTCATGTCTAGAGTGCTCAAACCATACCCTATTTCAGACCAAAATGGTCAAAATCGATACGGTACTTCAGACCAAGACGACTAAAAAACCACACCTTTGGGGCCGCACATACACTTTAGACACGTCCGGCCCCCTTCGTCATTACGTTCTTTATCTCAGTTGCGAAGTTTTGAAAGTAATCTACCGTGTTATTCTCTGCAGATATTTGAACGGCTACACGTTCTTTTTCAAAGGCGACAGTTACTGGCGCTACAATGAACAATTATGCCAAGTTGACCTGGGCTATCCGCTCTCTCTGGCAGCCTGGGGAGGAGTTCCGGCGGATGTTGATGCGGTGTTTGTCTGGAGTGACGGAGTTGCGTACTTCTTTAAGGCAAACCTCTACTTTCGGTACGATAGTGGCCGAGAAAATGTGCAGGATGGCTATCCAAGAGAAATAAGCTCGTTCTGGAACGGTATACCCAACGATATAAATGCAGTCTTCAGGTAAGTTAACCCTCTAAAAAGCTTCTTTCCCCGCAGAACAGTTGGTTCCCCCTGAAAATGGCAGGAATATGTACAAATCTGTGACGAGTAGTTAGCTTTTCAATGAAAATAAATTTTATTTCCACAGAGCTTTAGAACATCACTCCAGAGGCTATCCAGATGTGTCCTACAGTGGCGATACACCTTAGCAGACCGTCACTGTTAAGTTTTTAAGCTGTTTCATTGCACGCTTATTGCAGACGTTAACCTTTTTTTCTTCCAGATATACCGACGGCATCACCTATTTCTTCAAAGGCTCACTTTACTATCGGTTCAATGACACGACCCAATCGGTGGACCCGGGCTTCCCACGGCCGATAGCCTCGTTTTGGAAAGGTGTCCCAGATAATATCGATGCGGTGTATACTTCAAGCTGTGGTCACGTCTACTTCTTCAAAGAAAACTTCTTCTATCGTTTCAACCAAACAGCAGAGGAAGTGGGCTCAGGGTACCCTAAATCCTTAGCTTTGTGGCGGGGGATACTTTATCAGCCTTAGGAAAGACAAACTTGATTGACCTGACCTAGCTAATAATAAATGCTACAGGTTCAACTCATTTTTGTCTCTGCTTTCTTATGCCTCCAAGACCATTAATTAAGGAGTCAATAATCAGGAGTGTTGCAAATCCCCCCCCCCCCCCCCCAACCCCACCTACGAATCTCTTCTAATACATTGATAAAGATTTTATTCGTGCCAGTGGGATTAATCATTAACTCATCTTTCGCAAGTGGAAAATCTGCTAGAGTGGGCAGTTCGTTGAAAGGCGCAATACCTCTTACCGGCCAAAAATAACTAACTGGAGGTAATTACAAGTGCTTCATGATGGAGCACAACTTCCTCGGCACGCTCAGTGCTCATGCCTCAAAACACATGCCAAAACAGACCTTACATTAGCTCTTATAAACTCGGCAAAACCGGTAACTTTATTACGAAACGCACTAAGGATAAAATATAAACGGGCAAGCACTAAAGAACTTTAAATATTATCACACAAGAAAATGAAGCTTATTAAACACCTTTGTAAAAATAACATAATTGCAATGTGAACTACGTTTCTCACGGACCGTCCCCGCTTTCCACTATATTAATGAACAGCTGAAAAGAGAGTCATGGTCACGACTGGTGAAACTGCCAGGTTCCCACGTACAAGTGCGCGAAACTGACATGCGTCGATCTTGTTTCCAGAGCCTGCGAGTTTTTCGTTGACGCTGACTTATTGGAATGAGGACACTGGGAACGAGATTAAACGTGCGCATGCGGTGACTATTCTCTGTGTAGAGACATAAGCGAGAGAAAGAGAGAATTCTCGATTTGTACCAGGTGATGTCCTTTTATAATCATGGGATGTACGTCGTATGGAATGGTGGCTTCATTTCATGTATTTATCCTCCTGCTCGGCTAGCAGTTTAGCCGAGGACTTGGCGTCGTAAAATAGCTCGTTTATTTCCTCAACATCTTGTCTGCTAATGCTCTCGCGACCTGAATAACAAAGAAAAAAAAAAACAATTAACCGAGAGAAGTCTGGATTATGTCACGAGGGCTGACATGCACAAGGAAAGAGCAAATTGCAGAATACCCGGCCATTGGGAAGGTGCATTACTCTGAAACCCCTGGTCCGTACTACCGCGGTCAACAGATGAATAAGTAGTTGATCTATACATTCAGTAAACTTGAGTGCTACCACGGTCCGCAGTCCCGTGGGCCAGGTATTCTGCAATCTTGCTCAAACGGAGCAATTATATTAAGTTGAATATTAGGGATTTAACCGTGGACTGCGGTAGCAGCTTTTTTAAGTTGAATATTAACGCCGGGTATTCTGCAATCTAGCCCAAACAGAAAGTAGTGAGAACTGTGTACGCACCATTAATACGTGCTAAGAGATTTGATGGCGTCAGCAGCTGGACCGCATATCTAGCAAGCAAACACACAGCAGTTATGGAATGAAAAGGTTAATCAATAAATCAAGTTCAATATTTGACAGCTTTTCTTTATTTGCCCCTACTGTTAAACCATACAATCGCAGCCAAAATTCATGGGACATTAACGGAAAACTTTGCACTTAAGATCTGCACTCCCTCTTCCTATCCCCCTCCCCAAAGGAAATCTGATCTCAAGCAGTTTCCGTGTGGAATCGTAACAATCGTAAACAACATTTTCTTGGGGGAGGGGAGGGGAAGGGAGTCAGAGTGTGAAGGTTACGAAAATAGAAACTTACTGTGGACGCAAATACATATGGGTTATTGGCCAAGCGTGAGGTCAAGATGGCGGGATGTTGGCCAAGTTTTTTTTTATTACGTGTTTATGGACCGAGACGAAATCTTGACCGAACAAGGATTTATTATATGACTCAAAGGACGCTATTAAAAGACAGTAAAACACAAGACGAACGGACTATCCCGAGCGGTCAAGATGGCTCCATCTTGACCTCGCGGGTAGCCAATCACAGCAGGAGAATTGATTCATCTTGACCGCTGAAAGAGCCAGTCATATAATAAGTGAGCATAATGCAAACGTGTATTTGGTGCGAGCTGTTTAGTTAATTGCCCAAAGTAATACCGGCCAGAATTGTAAATACAACCCAAACAAGCTGCAGGAAATTTTGCTAGTATAACACAGCTTTCACGCGTTAAAGAAAAAACAAAGTTACTCTTTGACAACCACACTGCTCTCAAAGAGACACGTACCTGAGCGTGGTTTTTGTGCCTATCTCTCCTAAGAGATTCAGCGACTCATCATCTGTTTGGATGTTTTCCGTTTGCACCCGGATGCGAATAATCTGCACCATTTCTTCTTGTGAGTAGGGTAGTGTGCGGATGATCATAAGACGGTCTAATAAATCCAAGGGGATACCGTGAGGAGCACTTATCTCGGTACCTCTGTAAGGTAGAGAAAAATCTTCGTTAATCTGTGCTATGAGCTGCAGAAACTCCTGCATGCTGCCGGTGCTTAACTCCCGTTTTTGCAACACGAAGCAACTTGTTCTCCATGGAACCGAAGAAAGGCTAATCCATCACAGGGAATCCAACCTGCACATGTACAGTAGTTACTGGGAGTATTAGTAGGTGGGACACCAGCAAAAAAGAGAGTCATGGAAGAAAAAAGTGACTGCCCAAAGGCAGAAGACATGGTGGCTCACAAAAGGCACAAAAACAGTGGCTTGATTAGAGAGAAAAAGAAGAGGAAAAAAAAAATCAAAAGAATTCCAGTGGGTCGGTCTGTGGGTTACATAATACTAGCAACTTTTCGTATTTTACCTTATTGTACAGTTTCCTCTGTTTGTGGCAAATATGACAATAGGTGAAATGGTAGACTCCAGAGCCCGGTGTAGGTACGTGAAACACTCAATGTCTAACATGTGAACCTGTGGGAAACAAAATGTTATTGTTACTGACCTCACAACAGATTATCATTTATTATAACATAACTAGTTAATTCGTGTTGTCAAATTCAATTGCGCAAGCGTGCTTCATATTCCCATTGTGCACGCTGATGACGTCCGCCTTAAACTACCGCGTCGACAATGTTATAAAACAATTGGTTCATGCGTCAGCTGTGCGTTCATCGAGATATGAAACAGTTGGGATGTTTGGAGAGCACTCAAGAAGCAAGAGTTGCTCGAGGCGTACTCTTACCGCATCTTTCGTGCTCTCCAAATTTCACGCGTGCTTCATATCTCGATGAACGGACGCTGACGCATGAACTAATTGTTAACCAGTGCAAAACAAACAATCTTGGTTTACAATCACTTTGATCCATAGTTACCTCGCACCACGTCAGATCGCCCCACGAAACAGTTAGATTCCACAAATTTGTCAAGTGCGTTTATGTTTAAGTGTCACGGAAAACTGACGGCTTGATTGAAACTAATGTTCAAATTCCCTCTGTTATACACTTGAGCTGAACTTTCTCAGTCATTTATGATGAGCCATGTATGAGTTTAAAACGTTAAGGTTACAAGTTTTGGTTGGCAGAATTACAGTACCGGCCGGAGGGATTGCGGCTTGTGCACGCGTGTAAAATGCATGTAATGCGCGTGTAATGTGAGTGGACAATGCGTGGGTACTGCATGGACACTGCGTGAAATGTTCGTGTAAAAATTGCGTGTAAAAATTGCTTTGCGTATACTCATGGCATACGAGCGCTCTTTTGTTATTCATACACGCAAATTTGCATGTAGTTTGTTGTCAAAAAGTCGCGGATACGGCATGCAGCACTGCGTAGGGGCTGCACATGTTCTTCGACAGAGTTCTAAACACGCGGCGACCGATGTAGTACAACGGAATCGATGTAGTGCAACGGAACTGAAATCAAAACAACTCGTAATAAATAAGCGAACTTTTCACGTTACTTAGTAACACTCGATTATTCAACGAACCTTAAGGATTGAAAGAAAGCATCTTACTCTTGTCAACGGATAACCTAAAATTCTGCGCTACTATTTCAGGAAAACTGCTGTGAGAGTTTGTTTCGTTCGATTTAACTTTAGTGTAACGCAATATACTGTTGACAAAAGACAATCGCCACCGCTTAATTCTGTCCGTTTCGATTATGTTCCTGTTTTTTTATTACACAACGTACATGTAGGATTCAATCAACATGTAACGATTTTCATTTTTGTAGCCTGCGTGGCAGGCGTAATAAAGGGAGGGGGAGGGGGAGGGGGAGGGAGTGAAAAAGGGAGAGGGGATTGGGGAGAGGATCCCCTCTCCCTATTTCACTCCCTCCCCTCACTTTTGTACGCCTGCCACGCAGGCTACATTTTTGTGGAGCGATCTACAATGTATAGCCTTAACCGCAACCTTGTTGGTCGGGAAGAGGAGAGACCCTGGGAACGCGATTGCCTTCACGGGGAGTGATCTGACGTGAGGTGAAGTGACCGGACACCCCACGCTTGGCTCACTTAGGGCTGTCACTAATTTTGAAGCTGGTTCGAAAGTGACAACAACAACAACAACAACAAAAAGGAAAAATAAAAGACAATCTCACAACCATAAAGAATATTACCTCATCAACAAATAACACCCCAGGGACAAGTTCAGCCACTCCTTGATCAATGTATTTGTTGACCACCTGAAAAAAATAAGTGCCATATTTGTGATCAGTTAATCTTTTGCATATGACTTCATTATAATAGGCCGGTTAGCTCAGTGGTAGAGCACCGGACTACCATGCAGGAGGTCGCGGGTTCAAACCCCGGCTGTAATGACATCTACAAACGATTAGACTTTATTCTAGTCTTCTCGGATAAAGACGATAAACGATAGGTCTTGTCTCACTGTACTTTCAGTTAATCTGACTCTGTGGGACGCACATGTAAAACTGAGAACCACTAGGGACGTAACAAAACTCTGGCTGTGACCACCTCCACTGTCTGTCCTAATTCGGTATTCATATTACAGGGCAGTCATTAGTTACTTCATTAATTGTAAACTGCTCAAGCAGTCCGGTAAAGTCCCCCAGCCAGTGTTGTAAACCACCATATCACTATGTGATATGAACGGTATATACGTGTAAATACATTACCACTATGTGACTGTGAACAGTGGTCATTAACTTTGATACAATGTACATGCAAAGAGTAAAAACATTTCTTCAACTCACCTTATTTATTTCCTTCCTTAGTTTGTCTGTAAAAGTAATGACATATAATAAAAATATTAATCTTATTACATGTATGACTCATCATCTCCAATTAAAAACTGCATAACATACATGTATATCATGGTTACACATGTTAATATAAGAGTCAGTGAGTCTTTCCTAGTGCATTGACATAAAGACCTTACCAGTGATTTCTGTCTTTTTTGGCTTCATCAGTTGTCCCATCATGGAAAGAATGTCCTGACCTCCCTAAGATAAAGCATTTACCAAAAAATTCAGCTTCACAAACTGATTTATGTAGTGAAGAGTGCACTCATAATTTTTATAGTCTGTGCTGTTAGCAATATTTTGTGTAGTGTAGGTTGCCTGTTGTCAACTTTCATCGGAGAAAAATTCCTTTACGACCTTTTTCCCTCACTGAACACACCTGTTGAACATGATCACAAAGGATGACACTGACTTATAGGAAACTGAATTTCATGTCTTCTTTCCAATGCGAAAGAAGTAATTTGAAGTTGTGAAGGGAACTTACATGTATTACTAAGTGAATTTTTCTTGTGAAACAAACTAAATCTTTCTTCCTGGGTGCAAAAACTGAAAACAAACTTTGTAACTTTAAAAAAAGTCTTTTGTATGTGACTGTTTTCTACTATCAATGGCACATTTTGGTCAAAGCTTCAAGCAGTCCTTCATGTAAGGATCTCCCTCTATCCATCTCACCTGTGGTCTCGCATTTGCTACATCCAGATCATGAAGTGTAACATCTTGGACTATTTCCTTCTTTTTGTGAACATCACCTTTTGGAAGCGGAACATACTCCTCAGCTTCCAGATCAAACTCTGTGGCAAATGTATCTGAACGGCCTTGGCGCTGATAAAAGAAAAAGTAAAAATATAAAATGACACTAATGATTAAGAAAGTGTGCATTCAAAGAACTACATGTACATGTAACTAAATAGATTATAACTTGCAGCTTTGCACGGATGTTTCTCACTTAGATTAATGAACAAGTCATGTTCAAATGTTTGACCAAATACTGACAACAATCATTGATTAGCAACATACGTTTAATAGTTTTCCTAGTCAAACAGCCGTTAAAAACAGTACAACTCAATGGCGCATCTACATCTACATATAGGGGATCGAGGGGCAAGGAAGGCTTCTCACTTCCCTCCCTTTTCTGCCAAATGAAAATACTTCTGAATGTTAATGAAAATATTATTATTGTTTAACTAGAATATGTTCATCCCCTTCCCAGCTGTTATTTGCACCCCTCACCCCACTTCACATGAAGTCAGATATTTGCACTTCAATAATCATGCTCAAATTTATTCATGTCTTGAACTACATGTATAAAATAGACATAAAATGTGAATCAAACCTTGACTGCCCCACTGTTTGCTTCAATGTAGATAACATCGCCAACTTCTACTTTTTCTTTCTGAAGGCTTTCATATATTGATGGATCCAGCTAAACAAGAGTAATCAACAAAAGGAAAAGAAAGATAATCAGAGCTGCATTCTGAAATTTCACACATTGGAGCAGCATGCATACAAGTTACTGTATTTACTTCAATTTTTAATATATAACTTGCGCATCTTTTCATTGAAATGGAGTGTGCCTTATGAGAGTATAAAGCACGCGAATGACGCCATTTGTCTGCACGTGCAGTTTCAAAATCATTAAAATCTGGCATTTTTCACAATTAAAAAATAAACTTGTTTTAACTGAACAATTTTAACTGCCCATTAAAAAGAATTTTTACAACAAGACAGTTTTGAAGCAACATGACTATGATCAGTGATGCCACTCCACACGCGCAAGCTGAGAATAAAATTTGCTCAGTTTTCCCACAACTTGAAATGAGTTTATCTACAAATGTAGGATAATCTATATTATAAAACAAATAAAAAAGCCTTAACCGTGCTTTGTTCTGTTATAAGGCACTCAAGGAAGTGACAAGAGCATTCAAGAAGTAGTTAAAAGCACTCGCCTGCGCCTCGTCACTTCCTTGCGTGCCTTATAGCAGAATAAAGCACAGTTAAGGCTTTTTTATTTGTTAACTACAGAATGATAATGCTCTGGGTCATTAAGGAAGTGTACAGTGTACGGTAAATTAAAAAAGGAAACAAGACAAAAAGAAATCAAGGCCTGGGCGGAGATGGGTTGATTTCAGTTTCCCACACCAAATTACTTTGATGAAAATGTTACAAAAATTCCCTCTCTTTATATATTTGGATTGCCTGGATTTTGCAGGGCTGGGCATGCTACTTTTGCCAGTCTAATAAATGCACTGGTTTTAGGGAGAACACACAGTATTTGGATGCAATAACGTATACAGTGTGGGATTTATCAATTTAGTTGGACTTTCCATATTTTCTCATTCTCTTTGGTTGTACCTGTACATGTATGTCAGCTTCAAATTAGTACTCTTAAAGTGCATTAGCACATCATAATGGAAATTTCACATCAGGAATTTTTGTCTACGTGAGATCACTGACGTCACATCTTGTATCATGGCTGTCAGATGACAGCAAACTACGGCTATACTGGAGATTTTACCTTCAGTTGCTTTGTTCCTTTTGCTGTTTTCAGACCAATCACCACATGACTCACAGTTTTACCATAACCTGGGAAATATCATCATCATCACCATCATCATGTAGAATCATACATGTACGCAGACATGAAACACATCACATCACTGTACAGCAACACAAAATCTGTCCTACCTCCCATTGGGTTCTCCGTTTCACATGGTGTCAGCTCTGTTACCTGTGCAGTTAATCAAAACCCATTCATGTCAAATACAGTAAGTAACTGTAAACAAAATAATTAATGTTTGTGGTAAAAAAGCACTGAAAACAGAGAACTTGAAAAAGGGCTTGACACTAACTTTTAACACCACTTTTCACTATGGAAAACAGATTTCAAAATTTACCTTCCACCTCAAAATTTTACTTTCCAAAATGGATTACAGTATCACAGTTGCTAACCACAATGTTTTTGTTACGATGTCTTATTGATAGTATTAATTTTTTTATTTGTCTGTGTAAAACCAAACAAAATAGACTAATTCTTTACTGCTACTTATCTCCAATAGGTCACATTCGCTCACTGTTTGAAAATTGTTGTTATGCCCAGACCTCCTTGGGAGTTTTTTTGATCCTTCAATAATTTATGGCAGAAAATGCAAGAATGCATGGTAAAATTTGTCCTTAACAAGAACAAAATCAATGTTAAGAGTTGTTTTCTCATTTCATTTGCAAACATTTTGACAAAGCCTTTCAAAAGAAAAATCTGCTTTCCATCATAGCCCAAAATATACTTCAACTTCAACTTCAACTTCAACTTTATTAACTATTTGACAAAAGAAAAATACAAAATGGTCGCTTCCCGCAAATAGCATTGGCTAGTCGAGGCAGGAAGCGACAGGAGAGAATAGGTTTACATTACAGCCTGTCAAATTTGTACAAAGTATGAAGAAAATAATTGA
Organism: Pachyseris speciosa; assembly: GCA_016490735.1. Lineage (NCBI taxonomy): Eukaryota > Metazoa > Cnidaria > Anthozoa > Scleractinia > Pachyseridae > Pachyseris > Pachyseris speciosa. Next base: position 216,333 of record JAEMWC010000115.1, read on the forward strand.
AAAGTAGCCATTAAAGTATTAATATAACAAGTGGAAAAGTAATAGAGGTAAAAATACTTCGCCTGTAGAATACATGAGATAGAGCTCAGTGGTAGAGCACCGGACTAGCGTGTGGGAGGTCGGTGGTTCAAACCCCGGTCGGACCAACACTCAGGGTCTTTAAATAATTGAGGAGAAAGTGCTGCCTTTGTAATTACATCTGCAAATAGTTAGACTTTCTAGTCTTCTCGGATAAGGACGATAAACCGTAGGCCCCGTCTCACAACTCTTCATAATTGATTCTGTGGGACGTAAAAGAACCCACACACTGTTTGAAAAGAGTAGGGGACGTACATGTAGTTCCCGGTGTGGTGGTCTGTCTCTCATCTGATGATTAAATGCTCGGAGATATTAGCTGCACAAGCTACTCTAAAATCCGAGGGTAAATAATGTGATGTATGTATGTATGTATGTATGTATGTATGTATGTATTACAGAGTAAATGCAAAAAAGGGAAAAAATTGTAATAATAAATAAATAAGTAACCGCCATCATTGCAACTTTAAATAAACCGTCATTGTGGAAATGTAGATGTAAGTTTCTGCATTTCCAGATTAGGTGAGTATTCTAGTTCGTTTTCATTTTTTTTACTCTCCAAGATGTAAATTTACTCTCCAATGGAAAGCGGCTGAGTGTTAGTGTTGAGCCCTGTAAAAGTCTGTGTCATTTAACATTGTAGGTTAAATTGACCCGGCACACATAGTTTAACCCATTGACTACCGGCGGTTTTTACATTTTTGGAGTGATTTTCCACCTATAAACGATGAATAGCAATTCGTGACTCTTTATTTGAACTACCAGGGAAAAGTGGTGCTGTCCTAAGGCACTGGAGGCTCAAGGTTTCTGAAAACATCATTTTGATGTACACTGTAGCTATTTTTTATCCGTGAAGCGACAACAATGGCCCAAGTTCGGTTTGCTTGCGATTTCTGCTAAATTTACAGCCATTTTTCATCTTTAGCGGCTGCCTGAAGAGCATCATTGAGCGTGACGGTAGCTAAGAGTCCACTTTCTCAAAGAACCGAGCAAGGTGATGTACTTTATTGTTGAATTTGGCTTGTCACTCGACGAACTGGGAATTTGGCCGGTTGAACACTTAGTACCTTTGGGACTCGACTATTGATGAATTTCTCGACCTACCGCCACATTATTTTGGAATTTCTGAGTACTGAAGATGACCACAAGCAGGAATTTTTGGCAGTATGGCTGTAGACTTAGTTTATATGTGAAAGAACTGGGAGAAGGAACAGGTGCTGTCAAAAATTCTCGTCATTTCCCAGCATGCAATGTGGTCTAGATGTTGAAAATGGCGGAAAGGCCCGAATGCACTGGAACAAAAGGCTGTATCTACGCTTGGGAGAAGAATATGAACAAAAAAAGTCATTTCTAAGCTAGAAAAAGGACTGAATTTCGTTATGATGGTTGAAGCTTGGTTTTACGGCGATGATTTCCTTAAAAAACATGAAGGCAAAAAGGGGCATTTTTGTCGTTTCTCTTTGACATTAAAAACGGTCAGTTTCATTCTTGTCCAAACTCAAAAGGCCATATTTGGTAAAAATCGCTACGTTTCTTGCATTTATTGGATATCCAAATTTAAAGGGCATTCCATTTCGTGCTCACAACTAACAGTTAAGGCAATATTCGTGTGATTGAGAAAGTTGCAATGTTTTGAAGCATGGGAGTTTTTTATGGCCGGTTTTGGCCGACACGGGTGCCAATGGGTTAATTACAGAAGGTAAACTTAGTCTTAAGATACAATATAAATGTTAAGTCCAGTGACTCCAGTAACAGCTTTGGAGCAGTGAGTTCATGAGGCTTCGTTTACATTTTTCTAAATGGAAATATGGAAAAGATTTTCCAATTTAAAAAGTTTGTAATTTCCCATTTCAAGACTGGGATAAAACCTCCATCAGAGTGCTGTCCATAACATGACATTAGGCATACCTCTCCTTCATAAACTTCTTTTGTTTCTTTTATTCTCAGTCCTAAAACAAGAAGCAATAAAATCTGGTTTGCCGTGATACATGCACAATAAAAGGAAAAAAGGAAGAATGGATTAACTTCACTATTCTGCGTAAGTATATTAATACGACAGCCACATGAATTCATGGAACAAGAACACATGTCAAGAATCTTGAATTCACTAGGCTAGAATTATTGAAGATTAGATTACACAAATTCTTTGTATGTAGCCTAACAAATTAGTTTAGATGTTGACAATTTCGACAGCTGTCAGCCATCTTTTTCACAATTAGTGAAGCTGTCATTGGTTGTTCATTGTAACGACCTTGAAGTGCACAACGTCACTATGATGAGGGAGCATACCAGCTATCCCCCATATGGACCCAAGTGATTCCCACCCCCAATTAGGGAAGGGGAGGTAAACCACAACATAGTGACATTGTGAACTTTGAGGTCATCACTGACAATGAACATCCAATGATGACTAATTAGGAAATGTACAGAGAATTCATGTAACTTAAAGAACAGGAGAACTTGCAAAAAAACTCACACCAGCATTTATTAATTTTTTTATATATGGACCATGCTTCAACTAAACCAGCTGCACTGTCTTCAAGCACAGTAAATGCAACACAGATTTTCAGCATAACTCCTCTCCTACTGTACACCACTGACCACTTTAATTATACTCTACAGTTTCTTGTATCAACATTCTTACCAATGGCTCTTCTGAAATTCTCCATCAAAACTTCTGTTTTCTTGATTTCTGATGAGTAAACCTCACTGCCCACCATTGGACAGAAGGGAACCTTTGGCCCCAGATCCTGAGCAACAGCTAGGGCCAGCGCAGTCTGCAACACAGGACAGTCGAGGATGTAAGACAATTGGCCATTATCTAAACAAGTGAGAGCCTGGGGATGAGTTTTCAAATTTATCGATTGGAAAAAAATTGTTGACACTGCATGAAAGAGCATCTCAAAAATGGTCACCTTGCCAACTTTGACACTGTTTAGTTGAATTGGAGCTGAAACAAAAGCTTTTGAAAATTGTGAAAATTAGAGACTTTGTATGGTTTGGAGGGACACACTTCCAAAATAGAGACATATGTATGGGATTTTTTAAAGATCTAAATGCATGTCAACTGGTGACTTTTTGACCAAACATAGTCAAACTTGCTGAAAGTACTTATTTTGAGAGGTCCTTTCATATGAGAATTGATTTAGTTCAATGCCATTGATTTTCAATGAAGTTTGGATTTGTTCCCAGGCCCTTACTTGTTTAGAACATGATCAATTAAAAGCAGCACTCATGTAGTCATTATGAATACCCCTCTTCATCAAGTGAACTCCCTGATTGTTTGCTACCTCCAGCTTGAGGCACTTTCAAGCAATATGTTGGTTTGAAGTTTTCTTTGCGGTATAACAAGTAATTAATTTAAATGTCTACATTGTAAGTTCCCTGAAAAAAGGACTACATCTACAGTAAATTCTAGAGGTAGAAATTTTGTTTCATTTACACTCTATACAAGCTTACAAGTTGTGAACTTGTTCAAACAGAGCAAACCTTCCCCCCATCTCCAAAAAAAGATGAAGCATATGTCATAAACTTATGGAACAGTATTACAAAAACTGATTTGATACAACTGTCAAACCACCCCAATGTTGTATCAAATCAGATCGATGGAAGCTCTGACGAAAATATAAACTATTTAGAGCAGTTTTCAACTGAATGTTGAAAAACCCAAACCAAAGCAATTACACTAGCTAATTGCAACACACCAAAACAGTGCAATGAGCCAATCAGAATTCAAAGTGATTACACAACCAGTGCAAAGCATGGGGAAATGTGCATGTGTAAGTCATGATTGGTTTTGGTTTTGCTTCTCATCGGTTTAGAAAGTGGCGCAAGTTTTGCTGGCCAATCACAAAGCAAAGCAATGCAAAACCAAAACAAATACAATTTACTTTCAATGCTTAATTGAAAACTGCTCTATTAACTGTATCAGTGACTTTACCTTGCCAGTTCCTGGTGGACCAGCTAAGAGGATTGCTCTTCCAGCCATCTTTTTTGACTTGATCAATTCTACAATCACTCCTGCCGCCTAATACAAGGAAATACAGTAGATTTACACAAAGCCGCAACTCATAACATTACATTCTCTTTTAGGCAAGGGACAAACCCTTATAATATAGAATCTTTTTATGTAAGAAATTTCAGGTTTTGCAAAAAGTATAAATATAATATTCTGTGTGCTATTATTTGGCTTTACAGTACCGCTATTTAAGTACCGTATTTACCCGTGTATAAGTCGATCCCGTGTATAAGTCGACCCCCTATTTTGAGCCAAAAAATAAGCTTTTCTTATTTCTGCTTCAGAATTTTCTTGAAAAACTAATCTTATATCTCTTAGAATTTTCTTTGAGGTACAATGGTTACACGAAAAAAATCACAGCAAGTTTGGACGTAAAGTTTATTATTGCGTGTATGCGAGCGTTTAAGTGTGTTTTAGCAACACGTGTATAAGCAGCATTTTCTTCATAATTGTTTTAAAAAGCTCACAAAATCAAACATACTAATCCTTAACAAATCTTTATCGTTGTGGAGAGTTGTAAAGCAGGTTTAGAAGACAGGCTAAATGCCAAAGAAGCTCAAGAAACTTCGAAAATGCCTCGATATACGAATTGCCTCGCTGCCTGGGAACTTGGTAACCGAGCTAGCTACTAGGTTGGTTGGGTACTGGTAACTAATAACTGGGGAAAAGCAGTGAACTTTCGAAGCTACAATAGAAATGTGGCTTTCGTCAAGCGGACTTGCCACTTTATTGGTAACAAATATCAGTTCTTTATTCCAGAATTGTGCCAGTGAGTATCTACTACATTCAGCTTTATGTTAGGAGATAAATCTTAAAGCGTTTTAACTTGAACTGCTCAAGTGACTCAGGGAAAAGATCTCGTCACTTGTACCGTGTAAAAGTGGATGTTTGTCGACATATGAGACAATTATTATGCTAATTTGTCCTGAACTTTTTTTATCTCAGTTTTTGACCCATGTATAAGTTGAGGGCGATTTTTTGGACCGATTTTTAGGCTGTAAAAGGTCGACTTATACACGGGTAAATACGGTACTATGTAGATCATTAGGTTGAGCAGCAAAATATTGCAATGGTTTTCATTTATTCTGGCAGACCCTCTAATGTTGTACAAGTACACAGAAACAATTATTATTCGTCTTTGATTGTATACAAGTACACAAGTAAGGTTATCTGAGGCTACCAATGCATAGCTACAATGTAAGGTTTACATGAATTATTGCATGCAGTGTTAAAATGTTGGTCTTATTATCCTACTAAAATGCATTTTCTCTTCTCAGCACCAAGGACCCAGTATGATTGGTTTAGTGTGAAATTTCACTCCACTTCCAGGGCTGTTCTCTAGCAGTGCCTGGTGACCCCTGGTGACTTACTTTTGCCTTTGCGTGACAAGGAAATCTTACTTTTTGCTCAAAATCTAAATGCTGGGCACCCTGGATTTCAACGGTTCAGAATTTTGGGCTCCCCAAATTTTTTTCTTAAAGTTGTCTTGACTTCAACCAAATGAGCGAGATGACAACTCTGGTTAACTTTTAATCGTGGAGTAGCGTTAACAGGCCTTCGAACAGCTAGCCACAAGCCAGGGTACTTGTTGAGAACTTCTGTTTCATTATGGCAAAGATCATGGGCTCAAATTTAATTCAATACAACTTAAGCTTAATTACTGTACAACTTCTTCGCTTGAATAATAATCTATGTCAGTTTAATTCATATCCGTGATCGTTAAGCTTTTAAGAGTTGGTGAGCTGACAAAACTCCCTTGCTTTCTTTCAAACTCATAAGCACCTTAGGTTTTCTATAAATGGGACAAAACACTAACCTCTCGGGCTGTTTCCTGCCCCACGAGGCCAGATCCCATAGCCAGAGCTTCACCATTTTCATCCAAACCAAGCCCCTTGATATGGCTGTGAGCAGCTATCCGCTGTATTTTTGTGGTGCTCTTTACTTCTTCGATCTTCATTTTTTAATCTTCGAATCGTAAATACGATTATCGAGGGAAAAGAGAGCAGACAGTTTGCAGAAAAAACCGACCTGACAACTGAACCAAGCTCAAACTGTGGCAAGGCCACTAAGCATTGTCAAGGCTTGGGCGCATAGGCTCCTTCCCAGGGCCTTTTCAAAAACTGATGAAAACGGGCGGGAAAGTTGGGCACTAGAGAGATTAAGATACAGGTTTGGCCATCTTACCGCAAACGGCAAACCGCGGTTTGCGGTTAGCGGTTTTACGTTTACCGTCTGCCCATATTCGGGGCTTAAGATTCGTGGTTGGTTCTAACAACAAATAGCCGGCCGCCATGTTTGTTTTCATTCATTCGTTCACTTCTATCTGAGCTGAGAAATCGTCTTCAAAATTACGTTTCTATGAAAAAGAATTCGATAATCAATAAGCGAAAGAGTTATAAAAGGTAGCATTTCCTCTCAAACGTGGGATTGTGATGTTTTAGGATGCAAAAAACCTTGCGGTAAATCACTTACCTCTAGAGTGTGGTCTAGCCGTACAAACGTGAACCTCAAACCGCAAACCTGACGGCAAGGCACTGGTCACGTGACTTCTTGACGTTCGCGGTTCGCGGGAAAAGCCGAAAAACCTCGAACTTAATCTCTCTGCTGTGTTGATTTATACACCCCTGGACCCTAGTGATCCTGAAACGAAGTTTTTTCGAGATGTCACAATTTTTTAACAACAATTTATGAACAACAACCAGTAGCACAAAATAGAAGGGATACAATGAAATGCCAAAGCTAGGGGCTTATTTGGCATGGGTTAATGGTGTGAGAATTACATACTAAGATGTGGTAAAAACAAGGTTGAAGTAAACAAACAAAATGCCTAAATACATACAAGAGGTGAATACAGAAATAAATGGAATAAATATAATACAAGCCATCAAAGTATATTCAGTTGGTTGAGGCAGACATAGGTGGAAGCTCGGGAAACTTTTTTTGCGAAGGGGGGGGGGGGGGGGTGGGGGAAGGGGGAGGAGCGGGACGACGAGGAGGTCAAATATGGAAGTGGGGCGAGGGGGGTGGGACTTCAGAAGGTTGTTACCAGGGTCCAAGGAATCACGAGCACTGCCAGTCAAATATAATTGCTTCCCATTTTCCCTGACTGTTACCTTACGAACGGTTTCAATTGCCTGACAGTTTTTATACCGGCAGGACTCCAACATTGCAGTCTCAACCAAAAGAATTTGTTACTTTTAATTCAAACAGGGTTCAGGTTTTCAAATTAAAGGACTAATAAGCTAGGCACAGTCTTAGTACGGGAGTGGGATGCTCCGGGGGATGTCGTGCTCTCCCATCGCCGGTAACTAATGGAAAATTTCGCTCCTTTACTTCAAGAACTTTAATCTTTTTGCTTTGGAATGCATTTTAACAAACAAGATGAAAAGCCTGGTTCATACATTTTATGGCTCTAAAAAACCCGAGCACCATTTGTTCAAAACTGAACACAAGTATTTTCGAATCGAAAAATCGAACGAGCGAGAAGAAAACCTCACTTTACTGATAGAGGCGTTAACTTTGAACATCTAGAACCAGGCTACATACCGTAAAAGCTCTGTTATGCCCCCGGGGAGCTTATTTAATTTCAGGTCTCATTAACGGGGGGGTGGGTAGGGGTCTTGTTAGAGAGGGGAACTTAATAGAGAGAGGGAGGGGGGCTTATTCAAATCTTAAACACCCTGTTTTCGTTTTAAAACAATTTTTGTACAAAACTCAAACTACTACAGTGAAATTTTATTATCTAATAAAGAGCAGCAAACAGTATTATGTGTTTGAGTGTATATTTGTTTAGAAACAAACCAATTGGGCCACATGAAGTTGATTTCGCAAGAGGGAATAATAGGAGGGACTAATTACAAAATCTCATGCCCCAAAATGGGGAGGGGGCTAATTAGAGATGGGGGTTATTACAAAAACCGACCTCCGAACGGGGGACTTATTAGAGAGGGGGTGGGGGGGGGGGGTTAATAGAGAAGGGGGCTTACCGGTAATAGAGCTTTTATGGTATTTCCGAGCTTCTTGACCGAGGTTAATCCTCGAGCACTGTAATTTATGATTCACACCTGCTTGCATAAATTCTATGGAAATTATTGCGGGCAAAATTGAACCGGCCTTGTATACATTACATTTGATTGTTTTGAAAACTGAAGGAAGCTTCGCGTTATTTTAGTTATTATTGTCATCATCATCATCATCATCATCATCATCATCATCATCATCATCATCATCATCATTATTATTATTATTATTATTATTATTATTATTTATTTTTCTTACTTTCCTTGGTTAATCCCATATTCAACTACTTTTCATGGCGCGAAATTTTTTGTAAAGGTTCATGTTGTTTTGCGATGTTTTGAGGGTTTGCAATATCAATTATTTCTGATTTGCGAAGACGGATTATCCGCGTTCTTGGAATTTTCTAAGCTCAGTATTAGATACCAGTTACCGTTGCAGATAGCGATCTGTTATGACGCTTTTAATGGTTGCTACACTGTGAACTGTCATCAACTGATGCTTTTAAATTTTTTGAACTTCCGTTGCTCGGCAGTTCACCTTCTCACTGGTGACGTTGGCGTGGTCATTGCCTTCGCAGTGGCAAAATCAATTTCATAGGATAAAACTATGTTTTAATTTACCGATAGATTCCGTTTGTACTCTACGAGCCGCAGGCGAGTAGCGTGAATAATTTTCGTACCACGTTTTGACGTTCTTCGTGCAGCTGAGTACACACGCACTGACAAGTGGAATGTATTTGTTTATACAGGCAGTTGTTTTTTAAATTTTCTTCGGCTTAAAACGTCATTCGTGCGTCTATACTTAAATCGGCAACTCTTCAAGACAACTCCACATGGGAGCTTCCCACCGTCCATTATATAATGATATAAAACAATATTTTATTCGAGTAACAAAAGTTTGCTGTACCTGTTGTTTGTGGCTTTTTAGTGGATCGTCAGAAAATTTCATTGACAAAAATTGCAAAACTAACCTTCCAACAATCAATCAATCAACCAATTTAATTATCTGAAGCGGCCTTATCTGCATTTTGAATGGTTGGACATTTCATTGGCTTATATATTGGTTTTATTGCAGTGCCACGGGGGGTGCCGAAAAATTGAACAAGCCTTGAACGAGTTGAACGTGAAACAGCCAGGTGAAAGGGAATATTTATTGTGTAGTTGCCAGTTTTGTGATAACACGCAAGAGCTATGCGACGGTTTGCAATTTTGTTGCTCCTTGTGTTAATAGCTTTTGAGTCGCTGGAGTTTTCTGATGCGGCTAGAGGACGCGGTGGTGGTGGAAAATCGGGTGGTAGTTCGGGAAAATCGGGAAGTAGTTCCCGATCAAAATCGAAGTCGTCGAGAGGCAGCGGTTCGAGGTCTAAATCTTCTAAGATTACCAAGTACACGCCGATAAAGGCCACTAAGGCTAGTTCTCCAGTTATTGTTAGTCAAACAGAACTGGGTTCGCGGTCAAACACTTTCACGAAGGCCCTTGCCGGTTATGTTGTTCTTCGTTATACTCTTCATAATGCCCCAATTTACCGACAGGGATACCCAATGTACGGTAGCTATGTCACCATCCCAAAAGAGCGGGCCGTGAGGATTAGCTACGAAGAGGAGAAATTACTCGATGCCGAAGGAAACCTCTGCCTCGGACATTCAAAGACAAACTACACACTTCGAGAAGGAATCGCACAACACCTGGCTGAAATGAACACCACTGTCAGGTATAAAAGAACAGGGGAGACCAAGACTTATTATGGGAACCGCACGATTTCTTTGGAGGACATCAAGGAAGAAGATTTTGAAGTTACAAGCCGCGTTCGATATAACACTACGATAATAAATGGAACATCGTGTACACAAGTTGAGAAGATCGTGAATGGTACCATGGTTACAATGTATGAAACTAACCCCAACACAGCAAGCACCGCTCAGTTCAGTAATCGGCTGCTGGTGACGATAATTGCACTGTTCGCAATTTATTCGCGTGCTTAGATTTTTCTACTAGTCGTGGACTAACCGGATAAAAGTTAAAACAGACTGTTACATTGATCTTCAAACTGTAGCATGAGAATTTTCGATTGAAGGAGTAAATTAAAGATAATTAGGATTCGAAAAATATCTTGACTTAAATTTGCATAAAGATCTACGCGTGTCCTAGCAACAAAAATCGTGAAATGTCGACATTACCCATATGATTTGTACAGCATTAATAAATGTAAGAGGTTTGTGTCAGGGTAATGTGACCTAAATTGAGTGCTTACATTTCAAGTTTGTTCGGCTAGTTTGCACTGAAGCTTAACTTCTGTGAAATCGTTCTAACGAAGTTTTTAATTTTGATTAACGAAGAAAGGGGTATTTGTCGTGCATGTTGTTCAGAAAATACAATACACTTAATGTAAACCGGCTACCACTGCGAATATTCAGTAAATATTTTTTCCACTTAGCGTCGTGAAAGAATTCCTTGCCTTTAAAGTTAGCAATGGTAGTTTTAATTTTGATATATTAAAGCAACTTTGGAAAGGAAGAGAGTGAAGACAGTGCTAATATGTTAACATTCTAAGCTTATATAGTACCGTGTTGAGTAGGGGATGAAACCCTAAAAAGCGCAAAACAGATATAGGGAAGATATTTGTTTACAAAAATTGTTTTTGTTATTTAAATGTTCAAAACGTTAAACAAAAGAAATCTTTGTTTCACCAGCCAATAGACCTTTTTAGCTTGTAGATTTTGTTTTCCCAATGTAGACCATGTGATCTTCCCAAGGGGATTTGCCTTACCTTTTTCATAAATTATGCAAAAATATGCACGTGGATAAGGCGAAATTTCAAAGAAACAGTTCTCTAGGGTACCATCACGTGGTCCACAATGGGAAAACAAAATCTACAAGCTAAAAAGGTCTATAGCTCTCTGGTTGGCATATTAATAACAATATGTGACGTCACTGATATCTTTGCTATAGAGTTACATATCTTATGACTGTTCCAGGTGAGCTCTAAACGTATAATTTTTATTGTTTTGTTCAGTATATGTTATTTCCTTTTATTTATTTTGTTCTTACTTGTATTTGTATTTAATGTATTCCTGTAGGCATAGAAAAATATCAGTAAAATACAAAAAATATATATACTAATATTATAGGTTATTTAAGCTTTCTGTACTCTGTAAAATAAATAACTGCTGATAAGAACAGGATGTACAACAAATAGAAATTTAGTCTAGTTTTGTATGTCTAACCATTACACTCCTTTAGAACGGAAAAAATTAAATTCATAAAGAACCAAAATAATTTTGAATAATTTACATTTTGTAGTCACTGATCGGCAAGATTAAAAAGATTTCAAAGCTTGTTAGTACTCGCAAATTAAAGAATAGCTTCTACATCTATGAGGAGTGAATTAGTTAACTGCCAAAGTGCTATCTTGAAATTCTCCTTCTCCAACAGTTAATTCTTCATTAACTGATGGTAGTGTTCGACCTTGCAAAAAGTTGTTTAAAGCACGCGCTGCGGTCTTTCATAAAGTAGATGCAATTTTAAAATCTTGTTTTCTTTCATTCGCGATATTATTTTTCCAGGAAACTGAACTTGCATAGTTTGAAAGGGCGGCGTTTTAACAAAGGAGGTGCTACTATTTGAGGTAACGCTTCTTTGTTGGAAAACGCATTTGTGCTCCCTGCATAAAAGTTTACTTGACTGCACGTCGACTTCACAGGATTTTTTTTCTTCGGAACTGTAAGAAACTGTAGTCTAAGACTTCAAATGAGTTTTCAAAATTTAATGTAATAGAGTTTTTCAAGAATGCAAGTCTTAAAAATTCGTTGCTGTACTATGTTAACTTATTTATTATCAGGCAATTACAGCAAATTACCATTTTCTCATTTGTTCGTGTAAATATAGCTTTTACTTTTATAAAACTCGCTTTAATTCAGTTATAGTAGAAAGTATTGTGAGTTATTGTTAAGAGAGTTTAGTTTTCAAAATTTATAGATACAAACTAGCGTTGTAGGTTCTTTCAGTTTTACTCTAAGTATTAAAGATTATTTGAAAAGAAAAAATTGCCTCAATATTGTTATTTGCTTATTTTTACAACTCCAAAAACAATTTGCAAAGGAATTTTATTACCTTACTCAATAGAACGCTTGTTTTCAGGGGGGGTCCAGATCCGTGAAAGGGGGTTTATTCCTCAGAATAAACAACGCCTTATTACCATTTTTCGTGGTTAAAACACTTATAAGGCTTGTGTTTTGATATTTCGATCACAAATAATCCTTAAAGAAATTTGCTTCATGTTGGAAAAGAGTTGGGTATTTTAAAACGGGGTTAAGTCAGAACTCATGGTTTTAATTCATATCTACTGTCAGAACACTTATTTCTTTCATTCTTGCCACGGCGGATGAAATTGTATTTAAAATTTCGGTTCCTCTGCCATCAAAAACTTCTAATGAATACGTGCAGGGTATCACTGCTACCCTACCAACCCCTACCTGGGGTGCCGGCCATGGCGGAAATCTCTGGCATGGATCTCCTGTCTGTTTATTAATTCCTTTATGACTGGACTTTTATAAAATGAACAGCATGCCACCCCATCACAGCGTTATTTTTACAACTGGTTTGACACGAAAAACTCCATCAAAACTACGTGCGCCTTTTAGTGTTGACGGCAAGCAGGGTGGCCGAGAATAGGCAAATATGTACCGAAACTGTACGCGGTACACTCTCACTCACGATTGATTCCACTGATTCCACACCACTTATATGTTCTTTTTAACCTCTTTAATGTCGATGTCCACTCCTCGATCTTTTTATGTCCGATTTTACATTGTGCAATGATCAAAAACAACTCTCTCCGATTACAACTGTCGATCAAAATAAATCACTAAATAGCTAAATAACGCAATCGTCACGAAATGTCTCTTCCGGTCAATATTGTAACTCTAGTTTCCGGTCACGCTCCCCTAAAAATTAACCTTTCTTAATTTTTACTCTCTCAGTGTCCATTAGAGTCTTGCTCAGCAATGAGCTTTATTTTCGCACTCGCATCGTCAGCTGCCTTCCTCTTTGGTACACTTCTGATTGGCTCTTGGCTCGCACTCTCGTTTTCCTCTGCTGGTTCCTTGCAGCAGCTCCTTATTTCAAGGGGACACACGAGCTGAAGTGGGCGTCGGATTCTGTTTCCGTTGTGTAGTAAGACGACTCCCCTCACAACACCATCTCTCCCCTTGACTAGTTGGACCACTTTGCCTTTCTTCCACTCCCCTCGGTTTCTGTTCTCTCCTACCACTAGGACAATCTCCCCTATCTCCGGCATTTGTTGCTTGTCCCTCCTGTTTACTCTGTGTGCTTCCATCAAACTGTGGACATACTCGTTCTGCCAACGGCTCCACGCATGTTCTCTGGCATTCTTTAGGCGTCTGTGTAGCTTGGTGACTTCCTCCTCGTCAACCTCAATATCCTCCAAGTCATAAGCGTTTTGGCCCCACATGAGTATGTTTGGCGTCAAGGTTTGTGGTTCGCCCTCATCACTCTCCACGTACGTCAGGGGTCGATTGTTGAGGTGTTTCTCGATGTCCATGATCACCACTTCAAGCTGTTGGAAGGTGAGGTGTGTGTTTCCTAGCGTTTTGTACGCCGTTTTCTTGACTTCCTTGATAAGCCTTTCGTACATGCCTCCCCACCATGGAGACTTGGAGAGGTTAAACTGCCATGTAATCTCTCGCTGTGCGAGATAATTTTGCAAGTTCTCACTTTTGCGAATCCTTTTGATCCATGTTGCCGTTGCCTTGAATGTTGCAGCGTTGTCTGAGACAATCTTCTCTGGTCTCGTTCGTCTTGTTATGAAGGCATTTAGCTTCCTTTGGAATTCTTCGGCTGTCTGGCTTCTGGTAAGTTCCAGGTGAACTGCTCTCGATGTGGCACATGTGAAGATTAGTACATACGCCTTCTCCTCTTTCGTCTTCCCTTCTTTGCACTTCAGCGGTCCTGCAAAGTCTACACCCACGTACTGGAAAGGGCGACTGACGTTAGTACGAAACTCCGGAAGGGCTGAAGTGGTTGGCGCTCCGTACGGTTTGGTGGCGAACACCTTGCATACGTTGCAGTCGCGAATCTCCTTCTTTACCAGGGTACGGAGTCGTGGTATCCACCATTCTTCCCTCAAGGTCGCCATTGTGTTGGCCACGCCTAAGTGTTGTATTTGGGTATGAACGTGCTGGATTAGCTTCCGAGTGAACTGCGTATCTTCCAGATAGACTGGGTTGTACCCCTGGATTCTCCCCTTGCACTTGAGGAGGTTCGTCTCCTTGTCCTTGACTAACTCCCATCCAGGATTCTTTAAGTCATCCGGTATTCCCTTCTGTGCTCTCTCCGCCCAGCGTCGTTTGGCTTCTGCAAGTTCTTCGGTACTCAATGGGCCTGATATCTTCTTTGATTGGGCGTGGCTGTTGGTGCTGAACCTCAGGGCCCAAGCAGTAATCCGTAGTGCTCTCCAATACGTGTTTCGCGAGAGTAGTTCGTCCCACTCATCTGTCTCTTGGTTCTCTGCGCTACCCTCTTCCAGTTCCTTGGTCTTGGTTTGCCCTTCCTCTCTTGTGTAAGCAACAATTTCCTTCAGTGGCTTCTCTTCCTCTTGATTCTTAGGTGTGCATCTAATGATTGGCTGGGGTGGCCAGTCCTCCTTTGTCAGTAGCCAGGTTGGTCCCTCGTACCATTCGTTCTCTCCCATCTTGTTTAGGGGTGCGCCTCTACTTCCTAGATCAGCAAGGTTTCGTTCTGTAGGGCAATATTTCCATTCGATTCCGACTTCTTCTGTTATCTGGGCCATTTTCCGCACTCTGTTCTCGACGAATACCTTCCAAGACTTTCCGGGGTTTAAGATCCAGTACAAGGCCACCATGCTATCCATCCAGACTGTGATGCTTCCCAGTGGCCATCCTCTCAGGGCATAGTGGAGATTCTTTGCCAAGTTTGCCGCCATTTGACCACCAACCAGTTCTAACCTTGCTA
Organism: Pachyseris speciosa; assembly: GCA_016490735.1. Taxonomy (NCBI): domain Eukaryota; kingdom Metazoa; phylum Cnidaria; class Anthozoa; order Scleractinia; family Pachyseridae; genus Pachyseris; species Pachyseris speciosa. The sequence continues at coordinate 231,436 of JAEMWC010000115.1, forward strand.
TGGTAGTGTCTCTCTTGGAGATTCTTGATTTCGATGTAAGAAGGCCCTTGACCATGCCTTCACTGTGTTCAACGACTGCTATGGCGGCAGCGCAGCAGGCCAGATTGCTTGCGTCGGCGAATATATGTAAGTGCACTGTTTTGGTCTTTGTTACGTTCCTCATGATGCTTCTTGGCACTGTCACGCTCTTTAACTGCTTCGTCCACTTGGTCCACTGTTTCTTTAGGGGATCTGAAATCTCTCCATTCCATCCGTTCTTTTTGTCGCACGCCTCTCTGTAAATCCGCTTTCCTTCCACAGTTGTTGGTGACAATATTCCAAGGGGGTCGTAAATGCTGCCCAAGTGGCTGAGAATCGTTTTCTTGGTAACATGCTCTTCCTCACCTTGTTGTGGGATGGTTACTTCTATGGTGTCGTTTTGTTTGTCCCAGCCGAGGCCTAGTATTTTGCTTGGGTTGGCCATTCCGTCACTCTCTAACTCTTGAAGGTTAGACTCCCATTTGTGTACTGGAAACCTTGCCTCTTCCAATACCTGGGTGGCTTCCGTCTTGAATCTTTTCATTTCTTCTGACCCTTGACCAGTCTGCATTAGGTTGTCCACATATGTGTTCTCCCGAAGCGCTTGAACTGTTTCTTTGACCTCCTCTGGCTGTTGGCTGCAGTGATACTGTAAAGTCGCTCCTAGTATGAATGGGCTTGCCTCTGCTCCAAAAGGTACACGCGTGAACCGGAAGTGTTCTTCTTTTCCATCTTTCTTGAAGAGGAAGCGAAATGCATCCCTGTCTTCTTCCTTTATTCCAACTTGAAGAAACGGCTTTTTTTATGTCCCCGAGTAGGATATCCGTCGACATTCTCGCTCTAATCAGTATGTCCCACATGAGTGGCTGTAAAGGCGGTCCTCTGTACATGCAGTCATTGATACTGTTCGCGAGGTAGTGAGGTTTTGCGCTTGCATCAAACACCATCCTGACCTTTGTTGTAGCCGCGTCCTCTCTGATTACTGGTTTGTGAGGCATGTAGAACACTCGGGTCCCTGTTGGGTGATCGGGAACCTTTTCAATGACTCCGGTTTCTTCCTGGTTAGCCACAATCTTCTCGTACTCTTCCTTCAGTTTCATGTTCTGCTCCAGCTTCTTCTCTACTCTTTGTAGGCGTTGTCTGCTCTGCATCTCATTTGTCTCTGCTAGTTTCCGGCCTGGTATCCAAGGAACATTCACTTCGTACCTCCCATCGGCGTTTCTTGAAATGTTCTCATTAAACTCTGTGTGTACGTCCAGCTGGGAGCTCTCTCCCCGGTCCTCCACTCCCAACACGTCCAGGCTGTACAAACGCTCATAATCGCTCGCTTCTCTTGTGTACAGGCAGCCATCTGTTGCACGATCACCGCCATGAATGACCCAACCAAAGGTCGTCCCCTCGACTATCGGCTCCCCAGGTTTCCCTTTGAACACATCTTCTGTCCTAATTCGGCAGTACGTACTGTCTCCCAGGATCAAATGGATTGTGTAGTCATCTCCCGTGTTCTTGTAAAATCGTTTGTCCTTTGTGTGCTCGTACTTCCATTTCAGGGTGCTAAGGTCTGGTCTCCGGATGGTCGTGAAGTCTGCCATCTTAGCTCCAGTGACTTCGATCCGCTCTCTCGCCTGTCCATCCACTGAATCTATTGTTATGTCAAAAATAGGCATGGACTGTTTCTGTGTTCCACTCAAGGTTACAATTTGTCGAGTTTCGTGACGTACTGGGTTTAGCTGAAGCTTTTTGATTGCCTTTTCTGAGATAAAGTTCCTGCCAGATCCTGTGTCAAGGTACGCCCATAGTGTGGTTCCATTGATCTTAACGGGGATGATAGCTGGGAGTGTCTCCTCGGCAGATGGCGCGTACACAGTGAGAACAGGATTCTCCTTACTGTCGCAGATGCTTGTATGGTGTCTCCCTTTGCAATTAAAACAGCCACGGCTTCGGCAATGATGGCCAATGTGCCCCCCTCTTCCACAGTTGTAGCACAATCGGTTATCCGTGAGAAACTTCCTCCTGCTCTCCAGTGTCTTGTACGTTTCGCAGCGGTCTCCCCAGTGGCCCTTTCGGCAGTAGAGGCAGACGGGTGTGGATTTCGTTGTATCTGATGGCTGTTTCTCCTCTCCTTCTGCAGCATACCAGAGTCTCTCCCTCTTGTGGTTTTCTCGGACTGTTCCAGGCTGCTCCTCCATTCTGTTCCTCTTCAGCCATCCCTGAAGGTTGTTAATCAAGTGCTCCATTCTCCAACTCTCCCAATTATCGTCAGTCCGTACCAGGTCAGGCTTCACTTGCGGTAATTTGTTTAGTGTAGAGATTACGAATCCTTGTAACATATCTGCTTCACCCATAGTTACCAACGCGTCGTAGTTTTTGCTGAGATTTTCGTAAAATTCCTGAATTCTGATGAAGTGTGTTCCTCTAACGCTTGGAAGATTCACAATTTCTTGCACGTGCGCATTGACAACTAGCTTGTTTTGGCCATACTCTGTCCTTAATCGCTCCCACGCTATTTTGTAGCCGATCTCGCTGGGTTTTAGATTTCCAATTTTTCCACGCACTGTTGGGGTTACCATCTCTAACAGATAGCTGAATTTTTCTTCTGGAGTGATTGGCTTGTCATGAACTTGCGTGACGAACATGTTTTCGAAACGCACACAGTCGGTGGGCGTTCCTTTGAATGGCGTAATCTTCAACTTGGGAAGTTTTGCGTGGGTCGCCTTGGCCGCTGTTTCCATTTCCAACTTCTGTTCTGCTACGCGTAATTCGGCCCTGAATTTCTCCTCCCAGAATTGCCTTTCTTGCTCTTGTTTCTCTCTTGTCACGCGTTCCTCGCGCTCCCGTCGTGTCTCCCAATTCGCTCGCTCGATTTCGTCTTCCTTCTGTTTCTGTTTTGCTGAAAGTGTCTCGGAAAGCTTGATTTTCTCCTGGACGAGAGGAGAGAACTCGTTCTTCTTGTCCTTTTTCCACTGTCGGACATCTCGCGGTGAAACACCCGAATCTAGCTTCATTCCTTCCAGTTGTGAAATAAGATCCGTGATCTTGTCGATAATTTGTGTTCCTTGTTTTACGGCAATTTCCATTTCTACGTAATCGTTTTGCTCTATAAGTTCGTCAGCCGGCTCTAGATAGTACTTTAATTTCGTTACCTCCCTCTCAATGTTTCTTTCGAAGCGTTCCATCGCCTCTGAAAGTCCCTCTCCTTCTGTCATGGCGCAATCGTTTCAAAGTCCCAGCCACGCGGCAAATTCCTGTGTCGTTGTCGTCTCCGCTGTTTCCCTGATCCTGGTCCCGGCACCACAAATGTACCGAAACTGTACGCGGTACACTCTCACTCACGATTGATTCCACTGATTCCACACCACTTATATGTTCTTTTTAACCTCTTTAATGTCGATGTCCACTCCTCGATCTTTTTATGTCCGATTTTACATTGTGCAATGATCAAAAACAACTCTCTCCGATTACAACTGTCGATCAAAATAAATCACTAAATAGCTAAATAACGCAATCGTCACGAAATGTCTCTTCCGGTCAATATTGTAACTCTAGTTTCCGGTCAAATACGCAAAAGTACTAAGGAAATATTGAGAGGTGAATTTAGGTCAAAGAATAAAACAGGCCAGCAAAAGTTTATATTTAACAGATAGCTTAATCACTCTGCCATCTTTATGCCAAGAATTGGCTCATTTGGGCCTTCTATACGGATAAAATATAAACTTGAATGAAACTATGTAATTCGAGTAGCCGTAAACAAACACGTTTTCGGGGAAACGAAATTCACCTACCTTCGCGTCACCTCGACGTGCTCACAGTATATAGTAGCTGTAAGCTCAAACCTCGGCAGGACGAAAGATAAGGAATCAAGCTACCTTTGGAAACAATTGCTTTTTATTCAGATTTATTTGTGGCGCGAAAAATAAACGTTGAACAAAAAGTGGCCGAGAACTGGGCCCGGCCGAGAACTGGGCCCCATACTGTACAACTTCTTCGCAAGTTAACTTTTAAACTTGCTGAATAATAAGCTATGCCAGTTTAATTCATATCCATGATCGTTAAGCTTGTAAGAGTTGGTGAGCTGACAAAACTCCTTTGCTTTCTTTCAAACTCATAAGCACCTTATAATTAGGTTTTCTATAAACGGAATAAAACACCAACCTCTCGGGCTGTTTCCTGCCCCACGATTTTCATCCAAACCAAGCCCCTCGATATGGCTGTGAGCAGCTATCCGCTGTGTTTTTGTGGTGCTCTTTACTTCTTCGATCTTCGCCCAGCTCTCTTTAAATACGCTGACGACTGTACTCTCATTGTTCCCGTTTGGAGTAAACGGTCGCACGGATTTGGTGGATCAGTTTTTAATTTGGCCTAAGGAAAATGTTATGATTTGTAATCCGTCGAAATGTTAAGAAATTATTACCCGGGCTGCGCGCGTCTCGCGCGGCGCCCGGGTCTAGAACTACCGATGGTTCTTCTTTTTCGTCGTCGAGTATCATCCACAAATGGCACTTCCGGCGTTTCTGCGCAAGCGCTAACTATTTTTAACAGAGTCATGCCTGTTGTCACGTATCGGAAAATGTCGATTCACCTTGTGTCTTTTGAAGTCTGAACAAACAATATGTTAAGAGAAGTGTCTATGCGAATGATTGCAAGTTCAACGGCGAGAAGAAAGCTTTTAACATGAGTAAACTTAACGGCAGATGGACTGCTTCAGGAGATTGCGAGTAGTCTCTAATTTTGGCGACGGATTTTGGGGGCACGTGCGCGCGCGAAGTTGCGAGGAGACGCGACGCGAGGGGAGCGCCAAAAATTAGAGACTACAGACAAAGGGAGTTTGACCTTTCACGGCCGAGTGATTCGGAAGTGTAAATCTCATATCAACAGCAAGAATGATGCCTGTTGTCACGTATCGGAAAACGTCGATTCACCTTGTGTCTTTGAAGTCTGAACAACTAATATGTTAAGAGAAGTGTCTATACGAATGTTTGCAAGTTCAACAGCGAGAAGAAAGCTTTTAACATGACCAAAATTTAACTCCAGATGGATTGCCGCCGTGTTCCCCGTATCGGGTGTCTGGAGAACTCAGACCTAGAAAACTCAGACCTCAGACCTAGAAAACTCAGACCCCCCCCCCCCCCCCAAAAAAAAAAATCTGGAAAACTCAGACCCCCTCAAAACTATACAAATTTTCAAAGTCAAATAAACGTGGACAGAATAAATTATCGCCGTTCAGTGCGCTGAAATGTTACACCGTCTATTTATCGCAGATAACAAACACTTCACGTTATTATAATCGGCTCCGGAGCACGAGACCTAGAATACTCAGACCCCCCTCCCCCCTCCCCCAAACTGGAAAACTCAGACCCCCTCATAACTATACAAATTTTCAAAGTGAAATAAACGTGGGCAAAATGAATTATCGCCGTTTATGAGGGGTTTGAGTTTTTACAGATTGGGGGGGGGGGGGGGTCTGAGTTTTCTAGGTCTTGTGCTTCGGAACCGATTATAATAACATGAGACGACAAAGGAGAAGTGTTTGTAAACAGTTTCACTCTGCTAATTAATTTTCTACTCACATTTCACCGAGACGTACTCCATTAACGTTTATGCGAAAAAATCCAACATCGTTCGATAAGCGTTTCCTTTCTCAAACAATTATCCATCGAAGCGAAAACAAGTGTGCTTAGTTTTTTTTTTTTGGAATCAATACACTATTTTTATCACCTTGCAAAACGATAAACCTCTGTGGCCTAAAGGTCACTGTTCTTGCCTGTGACACAGCTAACCCGGGTTTGATGTCTTTTAGTGGTATATATCACGGGCTTTATTTTTCTGTTTCTCTTTTTCTTGTTCTTTTAGAACTATTTTTTACAAGTGTTATAATTACTGTTCTCAATGGTTGAGCTGTATTTTAGAGGAATATATGTTGATAGGGGTCTAAAGAAATAGACTCCAACACAAGCTAAACACGGCAATGCGTCCGATGTAAGAAAGACAGACTTCCCTCTATTCTTTTGTTTAGCACTAAGTTAGGGATACAATACTGTTTTTTGCAAGCCCGGGTTTAGGCTAATTGTAGCCTCTTGTTTTTCGTAAGAAAGGTTTTATTCAGGATATTGCGCAAGTTAATGGCATTCCGCAATGCACGGAGCTGCCCGTTTTAGGTGTTACGTTTCAGGAGAATTGTAAATATAGCGAACACGTACGTGCTAAGTTGATTAAGGCAAATAAGTGTCTGTTTGTATTAAGATCTTTACGGAAGGAAGGTTTCAGTCAAGGTGAAGTAGACCACCTATTTAGCGCATTAGTTTTACCGAATTTCGCTTATGGTCTGCCTGTTTATGGTGCTGTAGACTCAGATCTCACGGTCATTCAAAACTTTCTGGATAGATGCTTTAAAAGGAAATACACATCTAAGAGTATGGACATTCGAGAACTCTTAGAAAAGGCAGATAAGAAGCTTTTCAAGGTACGATCAGTGGATCCCGATTGCCCCCTTAGTAACATCATTCCGAAGGAGAAAGAAACAAAGTATCAACTCAGAAACAAACGTGCTCATCGCCCGGATTTAAGACTGAAAGATTTAAGAATGTTTTTGTAAATAGGCTTATTTTTAGATATAATCTTTGATCTTTCTACTATTTGTATACAGTAGGTGGGTTCATACTAAGCTTAGTAAGTATACCTCAAGGATACTTGAGGCGTACTTCAGATGTGAACGGGTCTAATATCAGCGTAAGTAGGCTACTTTGTAGCCTTGGAAACGCGTGTTCTTCAAAGCCGCCGAAGTACACTTTCGACTCACGTTCAACCAGGCTTACCAGCTTACTTACGCACTATCAAAACAAATTCAGGATATTGAACGTCAATCATTTTCGCGTTTGGCGGAAATTTTGATGACACGCGATTCCAATCTCATCGTTTACAATTCGCACTCCTCGCTAAGAAAAAAAAATTAGCGCTGGATTTGCTACTAAATTACTGAACCAGTTTTGAAGACGAGGCCAGAGTTCTTTGTGGAGCGTTATGTTGACCGACTTGGCTCAAAATCAACACTGAGATCATCAGTTGTTGCAGTGTCTTCGTCTTATCCTAAACTTCTTCTCGATAACGAAAACGTGAAAGCCTGCTGTCGTCCAGGTAGAAAAAAGGATCGGCCAAGCTCGAGAGCCAATTTAGACGTTTCGAGGTCGCGTATTTCGATGAAAACAAGCCAGTGCGTGGCTTCTTTGACTGACAAATGTGTGACTTGAAGTATACTTAGAATTTTAAATATGAACGCTTGTCAGCGTAAGTTAACGTACGTTATTTCAAGTACACTTGAGCTCTTCGCATACGTAAGGTCTACTTACTTAGCTAATGTGAACCCACCTAGTATGTCTTACGTACTATTATCCTTCTATTATTTGGATACAGTATGTCTTATGTAATTTTAGACCCCCAACTTCTGATGTAACCTAAGATATGTCTTTTTATCTTAGGATGAATAAAGATTGATTGTTATTGTTATTCTTATTGCTTTGATAAACCACACGATATTTTTAAAGTTCATTTTTTAATGAAGACATGTTTCGGATGAGACATCATCCATCGTCAGTTGTACAGTGCGGAATCAGAAAATTAAAATGAGCAATAATTAATTAACAAGGTGAGATATTAACAAGAATAATTAAGAGTAACGAAAATATTTATATTAAGAAAGGAGACTAATTAATAACAAAGGGATAAATTAAGGTGTTTGACCTGAGAATTTAAAGACGGCTGCTCCCAGAGGATGTGCATGGCTCCTTTGATTTTCAATTGGAAGCTACTGGAAGCAGAGTCGAGAATTTTGAAACAATCTTCGGAACAAAGGGAACGACAATTTTCAGAATTTCTCAGATGTTTGAAGATGTGGGAATGTTTGTAGGAGGAGAGATGTTCACGGATGCGAGTGGCAAAATGTCTCGGTTGGTTTCACCAACATAACGGTGAGGCACTACAGCCTGCACATGAAAACTTGTTAACGACCCGCGATCGTAAATCCGTAAGGATGGCATCTTATTTTAATTTTCTGATTCCACACTGTACAACTGACGATGGATGATGTCTCATCCGAAACATGTCTTCATTAAAAAATGAACTTTAAAAACATCGTGTGGTTTATCAAAGCCATATCTTACTTCGTGCTGCTACGAAGCCTTGTTATTCTTATTGCTTTGATCTTCATTTTTTTAATCTTCGAATCGTAAATACGATTATTGAGGGAAAAGAGAGCAGACAGTTTGCAGAAAAAACCGACCTGACAACTAACCAAGTTCAAAATGTGGCAAGGCCACTAAGCATTGTCAAGGCTTGGGCGCATAGGCTCCTTCCCAGGGCCTTTTCAAAAACTAATGAAAACCGGCGGGAAATGGGAGCACCGTGTTGATTTATACACCCCTGGACCCTAGTGATCCTGAAACGAAGTTTTTTCGAGATGTCACAATTTTTTAACAACAATTTATGAACAACAACCAGTAGCACAAAACAGAAGAGGATACAATGAAATGCCAAAGCTAGGGGCTTATTTGGCATGGGTCAATGGTGCTAGAATTACATACCAAGATGTGGTAGAAAAAAAAAAAAGGTTGAAGTAAACAAACAAAATACCTAAATACATACAAGAGGTGAATACAGAAATAACTAAACAGATAAATGGAATAAAAATAATACAAGCCATCAAAGTATATTCAGTTGGTTGAGGCAGACATAGGTGGAAGCTCGGGAAACGTTTTTTGGTTAGTGAGGTGGGTGGAGCGGGACGAGGAGGAGGTCAAATTCGTTGTCCTTGGCAAAGAAGTGGGGCGAAGGGGGTGGGTTTTCAGAAGGTTGTCACCAGGGTTCTAGGAATCACGAGTATTGCCTGTCAAATATAATTACTTCCCATTTTCCCTGACTGTTACCTTACGAACGGTTTCAATTGTCTGATAGTTTTTATACTCAGGACTCCAACATTGTAGTCTGCCTCAAAAGAAACAATTTGTTACTTTTAATTCAAACAGGGTTCAGGTTTTCAAATTAAAGGACTAATAAGCTAGGCACAGTCTTAGTACGGGAGTGGGATGCTCCGGGGATGTCGTGCTCTCCCATCGCCGGTAACTAATGGAAAATTTCCCTCCTTTACTTTAAGAATTTTAATCATTTAATACGATTTGCTTTGGAATGTATTTTGACCAAACAAGATGCAAAGCCTGGTTTATACATTTTATGGCTCTCAAAAATCCGAGCACCATTTGTTCAAAACTAAACACAAGTATTTACAAATCGAAACATCGAACGAGTGACAAGAAAACCTCACTTTAGAGGGAGGGGGGCTTATTAGAAACAGGGGGCTTATTACAAAAACCAACTTCCAAACGGGGGTCATATCAGAGAGGGGGGTTAATAGAGAAGGGGAGCTTAATAGAGCTTTTACCGGCGGTCTTTCCGAGCTTCTTGACTGAGGCTAATCCTCGAGCACTGTAATTTATGATTCACACCTGCTTGCATAAATTCTATGGGAATTATTTCGGGCAAAATTGAACCTTGTATACATTACATTTGATTGTTTTGAAAACTGAAGGATTATTATAATTATTATAATTATTGTTTTTTATTCATTTATTTATTGTTTTTACTTTCCTTGGTTAATCCCATATTCAACTACTTTTCATAGCGCGGAACGTTTTGTAAAAGTTCATGCTGTTTTGCGATGTTTTGAGGGTTTACAATATCAATTATTTCTGATTTGCGAAGACGGATTATCCGTGCATGTTCTTGGAATTTTCTAAGCTCAGTATTAGACACCTGTCCATTTACCGTTACAGATAGCGATCTGTTATGACACAAATACTCTGTGAACTGTCATCAATGCTTTTAAATTTTTTAAACTCCCGTTGCTCGGCAGTTCACCTTCTCACTGGCGACGTTGGCGTGGTCATTGCCTTTGCAGTGGCAAAATCACTTTCATAGGATAAAGCTATGTTTTAATTTACCGATAGATTCCGTTTGTACTCTACTAACTCTACGAGCCGCAGGCGAGTAGCGTGAATAATTTTCGTACTACGTTTTGACGTTCTTCGTGCAGCTGAGTACACACGAACTGACAACTGGAATCTATTTGTTTATACAGGCAGTGTGTCTATACTTAAATCGGCAACTCTTCAAGACAACTCCACATGGGAGCTTCCCACCGTCCATTATATAATGATATAAAACAATATTTTATTCGAGCAACAAAAGTTTGCTGTACCTGTTGTTTGTGGCTTTTTAGTGGATCGTCAGAAAATTTCATTGACAAAAATTGCAAAACTAACCTTCCAACAATCAATCAATCCGACCAATTTAATTATCTAAAGCTGCCTTATCTGCATTTTGAATGGTTGGACATTTCATTGGCTTATATATTGGTTATATTGCAGTGCAACGGGGGTGCTGAAAAATTGCACAAGCCTTGAACGTGAAACAGCCAGGTGAAAGGGAATATTTATTGTGTAGTTGCCAGTTTTGCGATAACACGCAAGAGCTATGCGACGGTTTGCAATTTTGTTGCTCCTTGTGTTAATAGCTTTTGAGTCGCTGGAGTTTTCTGATGCGGCTAGAGGACGCGGTGGTGGTGGAAAATCGGGTGGTAGTTCGGGAAAATCGGGAAGTAGTTCCCGATCAAAATCGAAGTCGTCGAGAGGCAGCGGTTCGAGGTCTAAATCTTCTAAGATTACCAAGTACACGCCGATAAAGGCCACTAAGGCTAGTTCTCCAGTTATTGTTAGTCAAACAGAACTGGGTTCGCGGTCAAACACTTTCACGAAGGTCCTTGCCGGTTATGTTGTTCTTCGTTATACTCTTCATTAATGATAATGCCCCAATTTACCGACAGGGATACCCAATGTACGGTAGCTACGTCACCATCCCAAAAGAGCGGGCCGTGAGGATTAGCTACGAAGAGGAGAAATTACTCGATGCCGAAGGAAACCTCTGCCTCGGACATTCAAAGACAAACTACACACTTCGAGAAGGAATCGCACAACACCTGGCTGAAATGAACACCACTGTCAGGTATAAAAGAACGGGGGAGAACAAGACTTATTATGGGGACCGCACGATTTCTTTGGACGACATCAAGGAAGAAGATTTTGAAGTTACAAGCCGCGTACGATATAACACTACGATAATAAATGGAACATCGTGTACACAAGTTGAGAAGATCGTGAATGGTACCATGGTTACAGTGTATGAAACTAACCCCAACACGGCAAGCACCGCTCAGTTCAGTAATAAGCTGCTGGAGACGATAATTGCACTGTTCGCAATTTATTCGCGTGCTTAGATTTTCTACTAGTCGTGGACTAACCGGATAAAAGTTAAAACAGGCTGTTACATTGATCTTCAAACTGTAGCATGAGAATTTTCGATTGAAGGAGTCAATTAAAGATAATTAGGATTCGAAAAATATCTTGACATTGAATTTGTATGTGATCGGTGGTCCATGCAGGTGGCCTTCCTAAATTTGCATAAAGATCTACGCGTGTCCTAGCAACGCAATCGTGAAATGTCGATATTACCCAAATGATTTGTACAGCATTAATAAATGTAAGTAAAAGAGATTTGTGTAGTACTGTGACCCAAATTGAGTGCTTAGATTTCAAGTTTGTTCGGATAGTTAGCACTGAAGCTTAACTTCTGCGAAATCGTTCACAGAGAGTAAAATTGATGGATATCTGTTTGCGCTTTTTAGGGTTTCATCCCCTAGTCAACACGGTACTATAGGTGGTTTGCAGCCAATCTCTGGAGACACAGATAACAACGGTGAAATGAACAACTGCTGGTGGACGAACAAAAGGAGCTAATGAGAGATCTATTGTTTACGTCCACCAGCATGGCGGCGATGACGTAACGTGAAAACCACCTATATAAGCTTGGAATGTTAGCATATTAGCACTGTCTTCATTCTCTTCCTTTCCAAAGTTGCTTTAATATATCAAAATTAAAACTGCCATTGCTAACTCCTAAAGGCAAGCACTAGTCCTTTCACGACGCTAAGTGGAAAAAATATTTACTGAATATTCGCAACGAAATTAGTTAGTATGCTCTTTGAAATATTAAAAGACAAAGATGATTACCTTGATGCAACCATGATAACACATGAGATGAAATTTCGAAATCTTAAACCTTAGCTTCTTTCAAAGCTTGCATTAAATAGTTTTGTCTCTCTCTCGCTTTGACTTACACATATTTTTTCTCCCCTTTTTCTTTGCTTTTTTTATTATCTGTAATATCTGATTTGTAATAGAAAAGAAATTGTACAGCCAATATTATGAAATAAATGTCTTGTTGTTGTTGTTGTAGTGGTAGCCGGGTTACATTAAATGTATTGTATTTTCTGAACAACATGCACGACAAATATCCCTTCCTTAGTTAATCGAAATTAAAAAGTAACTTCTTTCTTTAGAAATAGCGTTATGGAGTTACATATCTTGTGACTGTTCCAGGTGAGCTCTCAACGTATAATTTTTATTGTTTTGTTCAGTATATGTAATTTACTTTTAGTTATTTTGTTCGTACTTGTATTTGTATTTAATGTATTCTTGTAAGCATAGAAAAATATTAGTGAAATACAAAAATATATATATACTAACGTCATATAGGTTATTTAAACTTTCTGTACTCTGTAAAATAAATAAATGTTGATAAGAACAGGATGTACAACAAATAGAAATTAATTTTTGTATGTCTGACCATTACACTCCTTTACAACGGAAACAAATTAAATTCATAAAGAACCAAAATAATTTTGAATAATTTACACGCTCTAGTCACTGATCGGCACGATTAAAAAGATTTTAAGGCCTGTTAAAACTCGCAAATTAAAGGATAACGGTTTAATTCTACATGTATGAGGATTGATTTTGTTATCTGCCACAGTGCTATCTTAAAATTCTCCTTCTCCAACAGTTAATTCTTCATTAACTGATGGTAGTGTTCGACCTTGCAAAAAGTTGTTTAAAGCACCCGCTGCGGCCTTTCATAAAGTAGATGCAATTTTAAAATCTTGTTTTCTTTCATTCGCGATATTATTTTTCCAGGATACTGAATATAGTTTGAATGGGCGGCGCTTTAACCAAAGGATGTGCTACTATTTAAAGTAACGCTTCTTTGTTGGAAAACGCATTTGTGCTCCCTGCATAAAAGTTTACTTGACTTTACCTTACTCAATAGAACGCTTGTTTCCAGGAGGGTCCAGATCCCCGAAAGAGAGCGGATATCTGGACCGGAGGGTCCAAATCCGCTAGCGGATCTTGACCGGGGGTCCAAATCCGCGGGGGGTCCAAATCCGCTGTGACACCGGCACCGCGGGACAACTGTAATCGCTTCCTTCGACCGAAAACTCTATTTTCAACATGTTTGTAAAATTGAGAGAAGATAAAAAAATAAACAATGCTTAAAAAAGATATTTTTCTTGCTTGGGTAAGGATGTCCAGACTATCTTTAAACTAAGGCAAAGACTACAAAAAGCTCTCTCTCCTTTTTCTCTTTGTTTTGTTTTTGGCATCAGTGTACGATCCACAAAAAAATTGAAAATGAGTTATGAGAACTAAATTGATTAATCAAACGGATGAATTCCTCGCAAAGTTAACCAGGAGCTTTTTGTTATGAAGGGATTTTTTTTCCAGGCGATTTTATGTCTCCTTAATCATGATGTTACCCAGGTCCCGTCTTTCTATTCTCTTGTAACTCTGCGCTGACTATATAGGCTAGTTTGCAAGGCAAACAAGTTGGCGATGCTGCGTTCTTCTCGCTGTGTGCGCCAATATATTACCTCTTCCACGTTAAGGAGTCCTGTTTACTGTTTAGACCAGTTACCATGGCATTTCAAATGCCAAACAATTAGACTCAACCTTACTACTTGCGAAATATGGCAAGGCCAAACGGAAAACCTGTTTTCTTGCTGCTTGTCAGGTCCCTCATAAGACGCTTTCTGATCTCAGTACTTCAACAAGATCAGCTGGAAAAGCTACTTTCTTTGAATACTGTGCTCTGTCTCACAGCTGAATCCCCATTTCTCCTGAATGGAAAGAAGTTTTATTCCTTCGACTTTTGAGGTCGCATTCTTTTGCACAGAAGCAATTCTAAGCTGCATGAACGCACATGATCGCGGATTACAGGCCAAAGCCCATACTTTACGACCAAAATTCAGCGAGAGCTCCCGCCGACTTCGTTACCTAAAAAGGCATTTTCAATTTGAAATCACGAAAGTCTCGGTCCAGCAGATATTAAAATTAGTTTTACAAACTTGTACCACTCATGATCAACCAAAAAATTGAATGTATCTGAATGCCCATCTTGCTGAGAACAATACCGCATGCTATACGCCTGGAAGTATGCGGAAAATGGATTCTTAATAATGGCAGTTAAACCACGTAGTACCGGTATATGGGAGCAATAATCTCTGAGAAGTTTATTAATACGATATTTTTTTATTTTTATATTCATAGAAACTGGCATGTGCTTCGGATAAGAAAAGTTTCTTCTTTTTTCACTCGCCGGAATTAACACTTCGAGACCCAGTTCCAGTTGAATGACTATTCATTGCGGTCTGCAACCTGCTATTGAACGGGGACTAACTTAATCGAATACATTAATTATTGACTCAAAAGGTATTCGTTCATTGACACGGACAAGAGCGTGCTGTAAATCAGGGAGTACTTGAACTGCTGTGCATTGGAGAGGATACCTGATTTGAAGTAAGGAATGGCCTTTGTCTCGATTGCGACAGCCCTCGGTAAGTTGAATCCAACGCTAAAACGTAGATAAATGCCAAGAAATGCGTTCATAAAAGATCTTGGGTAACAGCTGCAAACTTCAACCTTGTGAACCTGAATCCTCTACTCACGGGGGCAAGGTGATGACAAGCGCATGAAACTTACTTCGAGTTCAAAATTGACCCCAATGCCAAGTGTTAAGTATGGGATCGAGTTTGGGCGATCCCAATATTTGTTTGTTTACATATACAAGAACGTAAACGTCGCTTATTGGATTCTCTGGTTCAGCTTTTTAAGCAGAGTCGAACAATTTAGATGTTCGGCTGACTGAACGAAAACTGAATTTTCTTGAGAAAGCCTTCTTTGGATTTCCTTATAGCCTTGGGATTACTAAACTGACTAAGCATCCACAACCCGAGTTAATTGTGTCCTTGATCAACGAATCGAAAACAAAACGACTGCGCGCCAAGTAGTAACTCCTGAACCGAGTGATTCGAAATTGCGCAGCGCACGAAGCACCGTGGTTAACGTTCTCAGAATGTGAAACTTTTCTGCCAGAAATAAAACTTACCAAAATTCGTGTAAATTTATTGCTTGATTCGAAAGAAACATAAATACCAAATTTCGAGGAAATAAACGTTGGATTTAGTACTTTTTAATCGCGATTTCTGAATAAATGTTTGTATTGACTCCATGGAAACGAAGGCGCCAAAAACAACGCTAAGAATCAAGCGCATGGTCTATCGAACTCGAATGTGACTGGTTAAGGGCTATAAAATCGTTCTAGAAAAATTAATGCCTGCATAAGCTTACGTGATAGAAGCTAGCAAAGGAAAAACTGCCAAAAGCAAAGTGATGAAGCTTTTCGATTTTTATCAAGCGGTATATGATCTATTGAGGACACAAGTGCTATACTGGAGCAATTATATTGCTTAAAATTGCACTTTAGCTTCAAAATTCCACCCATGCTCCGTGACAAATTTTTCAAATTCAAGAGTGGTGTATGAGAAGAATGACGACAAAGTCAGTCAAACATAGAACACCCCTAAATCCGCTACTGGATGCTTTGTATTTCCCGACATCATTTATAGTTAAAATGAGAAAATGGATTCGGCGAACTGAAAAAGTTGAACAACGCTACGATACAGCGTTCATGAACTCATTTCTTCTTCTTATAATTGCGCTCGTAGCAACAGTTATATTTACGCCCTCAGGCAACAACAATTCGCGTAACAATGGAATTCCGTCTTCGCTTGCTAAGCTTTTTTGTAAAAATAAAACCAAATAAAGTAGGGCTGTACGAAACCGTGTATCCCGAGATGCTATAACTAGACCATCAATATACCTGCCCCTCTGCCTGTCCTTCAGTCTCTAGCCGTAACCTTGCTTCTGCCTGTCTGCGCCGTCTGTCTATCAGTCGTTTGTTCAATGCGGCTATCTGTACTTCGCACTCCCCTTATCCTTCTAACATACGACATTATATATTATTTTAAACCTTATTTATTTAGTCTCAATTTCAATCTAAATCTTGTTGCAGTTTTGGTACTTTTCCTTGGCAAAGGAACTTGTCAATTAAGTAAGTGACTGTTATCATATGGTACCGTAGTCTGTAGTTAAGTGCCCACTTTCATCCAAGTTGCATTGAGTGCTGGGGAACACTTTCTATATATGAAACTCCATTCAAAACAAGATCTAGCCAATCAGATTGCAGGGTTCAACAAAAGAACCTTTTCAAAACAAAAACAAACGCTTGCAAAACCTATCAGATGAATGCTGGCCTTTAACGTCTTCCCCTACTCTTGTTGTGTCCTGGCATCTTAGATTTTTACGACGCTTGGTGCAAAATCAGATCGAAATATGAGCAAATTGATCACCTATGGACCCCTAAATTAAGTTTAGGAAAACCACATTTTTAATAAATTACCTAGAACATTAAAAGAAGTTATAACGCTCTCCAATTTTTAGAACCTTCTTAAATAACATCACACGAGATGAGATATTGTATAGTTTACTATTCATATTTACTTTTTTTATTCTATATGATGTCACATTTTTTTTTATCCTGTAGTAGTTTTCTTTCCTGCAGTAGTAATTAATTACACAGGGTTCCTGTTGATCCAAACTGGTGCTGAAAGGGCCACCCTGCCTAAATAAAGATGACTTGACTTGGCTTGACTTAGAATCAGTAACCTTCCTTAAATTGGGACAAGCATAAAATCCTATAGTTTATTGACGAATGGCCTTAAATTTCTTCGCCAATTCAAGGTCTTCATTGCGTTACCATCAAAACCAAGGAAGCCCTGTCTTAATGCCCATACCAAAGGGTTTTTGCACAAGTTAGGCTGTAAGGGAAATTTATAAGGAAGAATTTGAGACTGTTGGAATTTTATCAAATGTTCAAGCAAGCAACCGTGGATAATAATCCTGCTGGTATACGTTGGATCAAACTGGTGATCTGATCGACGTAATAAAATCAACAAAGAGTATAAAAGCAAGGGCCGATACAACGTAGAATGGTTTTAAGTTTTGTGTACTATATTTCGGCTGGCCAAACCAGCCGTCTTCAACCCCACACGTGGCTGCGATATAACGATGATATTTTTATGATCTGGACTGAAGGTCTGGATAGCTTAAAAAATTTCAGCAATTTCTTAACAACGTTCACCCACCATAAAATTCACCAGTTCACACTCTTTTACTAAGGTACCTTTCCTTGACGTTAATGTCTCACTAACTAACGACGGTCATGTCTGTACCGACCTTTATACTAAACCTACAGACAAGCACCAACACTTACTCTACTCCTCTTGTCATCCCATACGTACTAAAAAAGCCATTCCTTTCAGTCTAGCACTCCGTTCACGACGTATTTGTTCAACCGACGAAACGTTTAATACTCGCGCTGCTCAACTCACTACATATCTCCTCAAACGAGGTTACAGCCGCAACTTCATCACTAAACAAATACAACGTGCCGCCGACATCCCCCGCAGACTCACTTTACAAACCAAAGACGTCAACAAACCGAAACGTATACCTTTTATAACGACTTTTAATCCATCACTTCCTCACATCTCTAGCATCATCAGAAAACATTGCAATTTACTGCTATCTTCTAACCGCTGCAAAAACATTTTTCAGCATTTGCCTGTTGTTGCCTTCAGACGTTCCCCTAAACTCCGTGACCTACTGAGTCACAGCTAAACTTTCTTCTAATTCTACTAATTCACACCCACAATTCCCTTCCGGTTCTTTCCGTTGCGGTAAAAATCGCGCCACTTGTCCCTACATTTCAGATGGACTCACAAGCTACACTTTCTCTTCTACAGGTGAAACGCGCCATATTAAATCTAACCTGACCTGTGACACAAAAACCTCATCTTCATGATTCAATGCAACCGCTGTAATTTACAATACATAGGAGAGACTAAACGATATTTAAAAGACCGATTTAATGAACACCGCCGTACCATAGATAACCCTAACACCAAATCTAAACCTACCTTCCTTCCTTTCCTCTCCTCTCCTAACCACGCTGCTAACGACATGCAATTAATCCCCATTGAGAAAATATTTTCTAACAGAGACTCAATCCGTAAGGCTAGGGAAGGTTTTTTAATTTCAAAAAGCAGAACAATTGATCCTGAAGGTCTTAACATCCGCGAAGAAACATATTAGTTAATTTTTTGTCATAAAGTTTATCTTTTTTTACACTTTTTTCTATTATTTTATTTTACACTGTCAATCATTTTAGTTTTACGTGTTTCCGGTTTATTACTACATAAACACCCCTCCCAATGTAAATTCTCATTGTACCTGAAGAAGGCTGGTTTGGCCAGCCGAAATATAGTACACAAAACTTAAAACCATTCTACGTTGTATCGGCCCTTGCTTTTATACTCCTTTTTGGAATTTTATGATTTCAGTAAAAAAAAAAAAAAAAAAAGGTGACGGCTGGGCTCTGGTCTGGGATAGTAAAGCCGCAGCAAATTCTAAACTGTTTTGCAACACCTGTAATAATAAAATGCTTTTTTTTTTCTCAGTTAATTCTTTCTGGAAAATATTCTTTTTTGAATGAGTTAAACATAAAGAAACTCCAAGACTACTAGAAGAGCTTATTTTCCTTTGGGATAGCAAAAACAAGCAAATCAGACGAGCGCGCGCAAAAATTGCCACCTGCGAGGGGACGCGCGTGGGTTCTCCTCGCTGGAGATAATTTTCGCGCGCGCTTTACTTTCCCTAAGAAAAATAAGGGACTACTCGTAGTCTAAGAAACTCCGTCTTCATGTAAATATACGAAAATAATCACAGCACCCCCCCCCCCCGATTTAGCCAATAAGTGACTAAAAGTTTGCCTTCTTTCCCGCCAGCTTGCCCCAATGGGATGACCAACATAACAGGCGTCACCAGTGGCGAGCTTGTGTATCCCAGCTCTGGCAATTACGGCATCAACGAGACAAGATGTTGGAGAATTGAGGTTCCCAAGCCATATGAGCGCCTCGCCATATTTTATCACTCGTAAGATTCAAACGGCCTACTAACACATTTTGCTGCGCAAGGCATAAATACATTGGAACCGTGATCCAACTATGATCAGTTTGGTCGTGTTGCTTTTACAATAATGATAAATAGATTTTGCGCGCTAGCATCTCTGTCCACTTGTCAAGTTTTTTAATCTGAATATCGAATGATTTTGTACTGACCCCCACCCCCAAAACAATTATTAACCCCTGAAGCTGTGAATAGGTATCCAAGCAAGAATAGGTATTCATTACTCTCTACCCACACCTCGGTGATTAAAACTATAAATTTAAGCTTTCCAGCCGTGTCTAGCCCCCCACCCATTCCCCCGCCAAAAAAGAAGAAAGATATGACGATAAGATAAGAAGAACTTTATTTTATCACGCTAGCCTATTCAACAATGTAAAACAAAAACAGTAGCCGGTTTCCAGTAGGGGCGTGAGCTAAGTATAGAAATTAAAAATATCCTAAATATACTAACAACCGTGATTAAAACTATTCGTGCATTTAATATAACCCTAAGTATATTAATTAAAATATACTAAATATAGTAACAACCATGATTAAAGCTATTCATTCAATTAAATATAACCCTAATTTGGTCTATAGGTTGAAATAAGCTTATCAAACGCAGCCAAAGTTTCACAATTACGTATTTCATTCGGTAAGGAATTCCAAACCCTAGCACCATGGTAGCTGAAACTCTTCTTTAAAAATTCAGTCTTTGGCAATGGAAGGGCCAACTTATTATCGGCGTTCCTTAGATGATAACTGTCGGCTGAGCACGAGTTCCTAAAGATATTCGAAAGCCTCGAGCTCGCTGGTGCCAAGTCATGGAGAACCTTAAACATTTACCTAACCTTAATACGAAATCTGCGTTCGCTTAGTAAACTCCAGCCAAGATAGCGTGGGGCTAATTCAGACTGTCCAGTCTAGTTTTTGTAACGCATCAGCTGTAGCGCATCTGCTATGGAGTTTCTGAAGCCTTTCGGCTTGTACACTTCCTAAGGAATCCCAAACCTCACAACAATAATCAAAGTGAGGCACAATTAGAGCATTATAAACTGAAACAAGTACAAAATCTCTAAGCCGCTTTACAGCACTAAATCCATAGAAGGAATTGAGGAATTGAATGGATTCTTGAATCTTGGAACTGTTAGCGAGAACCGGTTTCAACAGGTTTCTGATTCAGGTTCCGCGCACTAATAGTTTGTTTCTTTTTTGTTGGTAGCTATGAAATAGAAGAATGTTCCAGTTGTCAATGCGACTCCTTCTCGTATGGTCGCACCATCGGATTTCCAGGTCGAACTCTATGTGGAAGATACAGCCCCAGACATGGCCAAGAAATAAGGAGGCGGGAAGGAGCAAACGATCCCGACGATCGTGAAAGTGGAATGAATGTTTACTTTTATTTTAGGTCAGATGACACTGTTCAGTATAAAGGATTCAACATCTCTTTCATTGTCGGCTCTGATGCCAGTAAGTTATCTATGACTTTGCTTTCTTAAAATGTTAGGAGAGAACCCTTTGTGGATTTTATGGAATTGAGTGGAAAAACTGTCTACCACACTTTCACACCCGTCCCCCCCCGGGGGGAGGGGAAGGGGGAGTTAGTCCTTATAACTGCCTATACGGGGAGGCTCCGTCCGAAAGGGATACCTTTTTCACGCTTCAAGTATTTCACTAGTCGAAGTATATGAAAGGGTAAGGAAATCTGCCATTTATGCATTTAAAAGGCTTCATTAAAATATTCCGAACGCACGTACCTTATGACTGTACTATTCCAGTGGAAGGTATACGAAAGGGGTACCTTTTCTGTCAAAATGGTATATAAAAGGGTAAGGGGTCGGACCTCGGGGCGGAGCCTCCCCGTATTAAATTTTTTTAACACCCCCCCCCCCCCCCCCCTTCCCCCACACCGGGACACTCACTGCTCAGGAGGAACGCGGGTTTCTCCCTAAGAACTGATTGGCTGTAACCCAGCCTATGATCTAATCGGTCAGACAATCTTCGAGCCATTTGGACAATTGCTTCTCGCTCAGTTAGAATAAACAGAATAAGTGACCGACAATGAGGAATAGCATTTTGGCGTGATTTTGTATCTCTGAGATTTCCCTTTCGAGCTGCAAAAAAAAATTAAAATAAAAAATAAAATAAAATAAAATGAAAATTTTCAAGCCGAACTACAAAGTGACTATAAGCCAAAAAATTCGCACAATGAATTGTAAACCACTGGCGCATCACATTGCAGCCACATATGCAAATTAGTCGATGTCAACATTACATCGCTTAGCCTGCGTAGCTGGCGGTATTGTAGGCGCGCGTAGTAAAGAGCCGCTAAAAGCGAGCGGCAAAGCCGCGAGGAGAACGGGGAGGAGGCTTGCGCTGCTCGATCGCCGCTCGCTTTTAGCGGCTCTTCATTACGCTCAACTACAACACCGCCAGCTACGCAGGATAAGCCGACCCGTCAGTCTACAATTTTATAATTTATGTCGTGATTGTTTTAAAGGTGGTTCAGTGAGTTTCCTGAATGCGTCCGACGATGAAACATTCGTGTTTAACACTCCAAAATATGGCATCAAAAACTACCCCGAAAGTTTTGCTTGGCAGTGGTTTTTAATTGTCCCTGAAGGTCGCCAGGTGCAGCTCACCTTCGATGCATTCGAGTTGGAACAAAGCGAAAACTGCGAAAACGACTACTTGGAGGCCAGAGAATTGGGCCGATATGGGGCTATTCTCTTAAAACCCACGTGTGGAAGCAACAATCCAGGTACAATACATAGCTCTGGAAACATTGTTTGGGTGCAGTTCAGGAGCGACTCCAACTCTACCACCACCTACAAGGGATTCAAGGCTTCTTTCAAATCAGGTGCGAGCGTAATAAGTATCTTTGAACGATTTATTTGTAGCTACAGTCGAGAGGAAAATATCATTGCCATTCTCCATATCAAAGAGAAGTCTGTATGAGTCATTTAAAGGAGATTTGTAAGAGAAAAAAAGTGTTTGTTTTTACGAAAATTAGATCTGTAGTAACTGAACTAACATCCTTTGTAGCCTGATGTGGGTTAAGTTTTGGGATTGCCAAATTCATGGGTCCAATGGTCACCATTGGTTGTTGTGTGAGAAATACAAAGTTAGGAATGATGGTTTTTTTTTTTTATTAATCTGAAAAACCTACACAAACGATACATGTTGCACCGAAGTTCGGTCACGGCCTCGTCCAAACCACAGCTAACGACGAGGCATGTGAGGCTGAGTCTGAAAGCGTGTTTATTTTAATTGACATGTTTTACATCTTTGTGTTTCAGGTCAGGGACGATTGTCCGCCACCAACCCGTTGATGCTTCTGTTCATCTCAGCTCTGCTCATGATTGCATCGAAGAACAGCATGTTCTAGGAACATTGCGATCAGTGCACGCAATAGTTCACTGGGCTTTTTGCCACTATGAAAATAGGATTTCAAGCAAAGTAGAGTCAGTTAAGGGCGCGAAATGCAATGCGTCAAAGAATAGAAAAAAAATTGCTGTTTCTTTAGTAATAAACTTCGAGGCACGAGAACGAGGCTCATTAAAGTAGTAGTTACATGGTTAACAATATCATGTGTTTTTTTTGGAATCAAATAATGCCCCTCTGTTGCATATACCTAGTACCTTTGGGCTTGAGAGCAAGTGTCAGTAAAGAAGTAGTTATGGTCATGCTTGCAGAATTTGGGTTGGCGCAGTGGTGAGAATGCTCGCCTTCCACCAATGTGGCACGGGTTCGATTCCCGGACTCGGCGTCATAAGTGGGCTGAGTTTGTTGGTTCTCCACTCTGCTCCGAGAGGTTTTTCTCTGGGTACTCCGGTTTTCCTCTCTCCCCAAAAACCAACATTTGATTTGATTTCATTTGAGTTTAGTTGAGTTGAGTTGATTTACAGAGGGCCACTAGGGAGAATACTTTCATAGTAATAGGTGTTACCCTCTTTAAATAAAGGTTATTATTATTATTATTAAAGCACACTGAGAAAAATGTGAAGTCGACTCAACCGAGAAAATAAACTGTTTTAATAATACACTTTGAGGCTTAAGAGCGTAGGCAAGTCTCAAACAGGTAGTTACGATAAATCAAAAATCGGTAGTGGTTTTTGAAAATATAAACTCATGCTTCGCTTAGAATCTCACTCCGCATTCCTGCCCTGAGTACGGCTTCCTGTCTCGAATAAGCGCCCTGTCCCGAACAAACGTTCTGTCCCAAATAGACGACCTGTACCTAATAAGCGCCCTGTCTTGAATAAGC
>JAEMWC010000115.1:257500-272500 GCA_016490735.1 Pachyseris speciosa
GCCAGTCGTTGTACCTCGGCTTCTTCTGGGGTCTCATGGGATTGCGCCTCTATTTTGCTTAAAAGTGGAGCGCTTACTCTAATAGAGGCTGATTACTCCGCTTCCGCACTATCAGATGGATTTATGAGCCCAAGACCCCCCTTACGCACCGACAATGCTACTAGATCGCGCTCTGCCTCAGAGCAGTTACGTCCTATGAGCGATGGTATAAGCACATCCGAGGTTGCACGTTCTAAGGGCTGCAGTAGGGTCTCGATATCCGGCAATGTTCTCATAAAATACGTCCACCGATGTCTAAGCCCAAATGTGAATGCTGCATAACTAGCTTGTGGCTGAGATCTTGCAAACTCCGCCAGTCTAGTCACTTCTCCCACCCAATCTTCTACCTTGCCACCCACTTAAGGCTCAAGATAGGACCGTGAGCCCAACGCAGCGCCCAGGTGTTAGCGTCCCTCGGTGGTGATGTTAATACCAGTCCCGGCAAACATTTCCTTTGCGCGACCTTCCTTTTCCGGCTTAACAACAAGCCAACACTTCTTGGGATTGGGATAATATCCAAGGTCTGACCAGCCTCTCTCAACTCGTCCCACCATTGCTTGACCTCTCCTAGGGGCCCTGCTCCACTAGCATCATCCGCGAACCAGCATTACTTTGCGGTGTTACGGTTATGAAGTAGCGATATTAGCGGTTGTAAGCTGATTGCATACATTGACATCGCTAAGAGGTCTCCCTGTGTGGTTCCTTCTGCAGATTTAAGCTCACTACCGCCAACCACAAAAAGGCGCGCAGGAGCTCGATAAGTGTTGGTTACATAGGTGGCGATCAATGAGCATAGCACTCTGATGTTATTCAGCGCGGCCGCTCTGTTCAGTAAATTGAAAGACGTTTGAGGCGTCAACTAGTAAGGCGGCATCAGTTTCATCGGCTTCAAAGATATTGCGCATGGCATGTATTGCGGCTTCCCCTCCACTCTTCTGACCAGCACACACTTGCATGGCCCCGCTAGTGTTGATCACATCTTGTTTTGCAAATCTAGTGACGCATTTGCCTATTATTCTTCTAATCACTTCGCCCACGCCGATTGGGCGAACCTCGCCGTTGCCTTTGTCAAGCGGAATAAGGCGACTGGCTAAAATAGGCTCAATAGTCAGCGGATCAACAAATTCTGTGCACAGTCTCCCTGTGAGTGTAGCAATAGACTCACATAGGTTGATACCTGATTTCTTAAAAGACTTGCTTCGGGTGTGGACCATTGTCGTCCACACCCGAAGGGCCGCCAGACCCTTTAGTTCTCAATGCCGCTTCTCTCACAAACGCTCCATTAATTTCTTGGTACACTGAGTCAGGCATCTCTTCCACGGGCCCGAACAACAGTGTCCATAGTTTAGCCCTCTGCGCATCCGGGTGTTTTTCTCTTAGTTGCCTCACAATATCATCGGTCAGCGGTAATACTCCTCCACTATCATCCACACTGACAGAGATATCGTAGGGCCGAATTAATCTGGCCCTCCATGACCAGCTTTGCAAAAATGCGCGCTTTATTTGGTGGATCATTCTTGTTCGACTTTAATAAGCGCCGTTGGATCATTCTCCCTTCGCGTAATAGAGACTCGATCTCGCCATTTCTCCACAGTATTAACCGTTTCTCAAGACATTCTTGATGTTCCTTTGCTTTCGACCGTTGACCAGGCTTTTGTAGCGCAGTAGCGAGGAGAACAATAGCGGCTTTTAGCGCAAGGTGTTGCATGGGTGATCTATTGTTCCAGTCGTCAATATGCTTCGTTAACTGGTCAATAAAGTCACGATCAGTTTTACTGTACGGGACCAAGAAGGTGTTTTTTCTCCACGTTGTTACTTCATTATATGCATCATCAATCGTAGCAGTGGTGATTGTTATCATTCCCCCGTCGGAATTTCGGCCCAGTTAACCGATGCTGGCAAGTTGACAGTCGTATAATTGGGTAGAAACTCAGGAACATCATCAGACATATCCGGCCAATCGCCCATTGTAGCTCTGCTTTCCATTGGGACTAGAATATACACTTGTAGATGTGATATTCCCCAGATCCTCGACACTTCTCTCTCTGATGGATAGATCTGTTCCGTTATTTCTTATTTTCTCCAACCTCGAAGCCTGGTCCCGTAGATTTTGGATCCTCAATTGTAAATTCTTGTACCCCATATCATCCCACAACTCCTTCATAACGTCAATATATCCTCTTTTCCTTCCATTCTCGTTGCAAGGAGGATTCTCTGAAGAAATAAGCTCCTGCGCTTTTTTCTTGCACTCCAAAACATCCTTGTTCATCTGTTCTGTCCATTTTACTTTCAGCTTCCTCGCCTGACTTGACATGGCATTCTCTTGACTCAGACTCCCTTAATAATAATAATAATAATAATAATAATAATAATAATAATAATAATAATAATAATAATAATAATAATAATAATAATAATTCCTTCAAACGGTATCCTCTCCAATGCACAACGATTTGAATGCTTCTCCATGAAGGTGAATTGCACCTGGCGTCCTTTAGGGACATTTAAAATCCAATTCAAAAGAAAAGTTTCAGAGTAGTTTTTGATGCCATATTTTCAATTTGAAATGTTAAACACGAAGGTCTCGTCGTTGGATGTATTCAGGAAACTCGTCGAACCACCTTCAAAAGAATCATGAGGCAAATTGTAAATCATTATTCAGCAGACAGTTAGGGGTTGTTTACATGGAGGCAGGAAGATTCCAGCACTAGGAAGATCCTAGAGGGCGAACCAACTTTTCGTTTGGTTTACATGCAAAAATTTCGGTCGGATATTTCGACGAAATTGTCTTCCTTTAGCCGCTGATCGCCCGGCCGCCGCCATGTTTGTTTGGTTTGTTGTTTTTGTCCCTGGTAATAGGATCTCATGCCATCCCTGTTTTTATTGCTTCGAACATCCAACCTGTTAATATGCTCTACTTTGAAACGGTTTCCACCATAATGCACGATGTTTCTACTAGTTCTACACGTAGGAACATTCGTGAACTTTTTATTCATTCATCTGACGTTCATGCATATAATACGCGTTTCCCTTCCGCAGATAATTTTTATGTACAAAAGTCTAGATTGTATGTGAAACTCAAGTCTTTCTCTGCGTTTGGTACAAGGTTATGGAATTGTCTATACCCCGTCTGGCGTAAGCTCACGAAAAGAGCATTTAAAAGAAAAATTCATAACTTGCTTTTAACTGTACTTGGGATTGAGGACTATTATGTTGACGCCCATTCTCTAATATTGAAACTCAATACCAGTAATTACTGTGCCATATAGCTATATACTTCGCTTACAGACGTATACCACAATTCTCCCTTCTCTACTTTCCAGTCTGCTTTGCTTGTACTATTTCTTTCTTTCTTTTCTTTAACTTGTAACTACATGAAAATTGTCTCTGCCAGTTAGCGTAATGTAGTAATCTAATGCATATCTTATAGTAATATTGTAATAGTTTAGTGACTTTTTATTTATTTATTTAATTTTTTTTTTCATTCCTTATATATAAATGACTGATGCGCCTAGATTAGCCAGTGCTATTTGCGGATCAGTCACGTTTGTAAATGTGTTGTTGAAATCTTAATTAAAGATCATCATCATCTCATCATCATCATCTTCCTAGTGAAAGCAGTTTACATGGTGTTAGGATCTTCCTAGTGCTAGGATCTTCCTACCTCTCAGCCAGGAAGATCCTAGGACTAGGAAGATCCTAGCGCTAGGGCCAAGTACAACCTTTTGCATATAAACTGAATACAGAAAACATATTGTGCTAGGATGATCCGCCTTCTAGGATATTCCTAGTGCTAGGACCTTCTTCCAACATGAGTTGTTATATATCTAGACTTTCACTCAACAAAACGAGCACTGTGATTGGTTGATTAGTGATCACGCAGCCCGTGGGATTTAGAGCTTTTGGCATATTGCTATTCATGAGGAGTTGACACTAAAGCTCCCGCTGTCTGTGACTAGAAAAATTAAAATGCATCATCAATAATGATAAAAAAGGATATAAAGTACTTGGATAGTTAAAGTATAAGTTTTAAGTAATCACATTTCCATCAATAATAAGCTTCTCAGGTTCTTTCTTATTAAAAAAACAGCTCTCTTGTCTTCCTCTTTTGCACGCTTTAGACATGGCCACAATTTTCTTTTCTGCTTCTTTATTTCCCTTGGGTAGTCAGCATACAACTTAACATTAATCACATCTTGAAACACCAACGCTCGCCTAAATACCGTCTCTTCCGCATAGGGTTGGCCATGGCCTACACCATGGCCTAGGCCACGTTTTGTCCACACCCACCTTTTGCACAGTGTTTTGTGCTCAGTCCGCATTTTGTACCTAGCCCGCAGCCTTCAGTCCGCATTTTATACTCAGTCCGCGTTTTATACCCAGTGCGCAGTGCGGCTCCGCAGTCCGCAGTCCGTGTTTTATACTGACCGGTTGTTATATATACTCAACAAAACGAGCACTGTGATTGGCTGATTATTGGTCACGTGGCCCTAGTCAAATTCAAATGTATCCCGACCTTATCCCGACCAGGGGCCCGTTTCTCGCCCCGGGGTTTCTCGAAAGTACCGGTAACTCAACGGGCCCAAAACCATAATTTGAAATCAAAAGCTCAAGAAAACTAGGGTGTGTTCTGATGTCTGTTTCTTTAGCTGATAACTTTACTATATAATTTTTGAAAACTTTTGAAACTCCCATTTGGAACGAAAACAAACCAGTTTAACGGGCCCGTTAATTACCGGGAGTTTCGAGAAACGGGACTTAGACTACAATTCCGCAGTTGTTGCCAGCGGGTTGTTGCCGGATACAACACCACGTGATCAAAGCATGACTAAAAGTGGCGTAATCTTCAGTTAGCATGTGCTGACATGCTCAATAACGAGATACCAAATCTCAAAAGAATATGCGGAAGTGGATTCTTAATGTCGGCAGTTTAACCACATTGTACTTATTTGTGTAATCTTGACTAATCTCTGAGAAGTTTATTAATACGATATTTCTACTAAATTGGCACATGCTTCGAATTAGCAAACTTTGCTCCTTTTTTAAGTTTCATAACAGTTTCAAAACCGAGTGCCATTTGAATGACTTCTCATCTTGCGGTCTGTCACTTACTATTGTACTCATGATATTGCACGTTAACGGAGAAAACCATCGAAAACATACATCATATTGTATATATTGACTCCAAAGGCATTCGTTTCTTGACACAGGCAAGCGTCCGCTTTAAATCAGGGAGTAGCACTCGAACTGTTGTGTATTGGATAGGTTACCTGATCTGAAGGAAAGGATGGCCTTTGCCTCGTTTACAACGGCCCTTGGTAAGAAGAATGCAACGCTAAAACGTCTTTATAAGTGAAAATTCCAAAAACTGCATGCACCGATACAATATCAGGGGGCAGCAACTACATGCCTCATCCTTGTGAAAATATAAACGCCTTGCCGGAATCCGCCACTCATGGGAGAGCAGATCGCGCAACACCTTCCTGTTCTCAAAATAGACTCGTGATGTTCAGTGTCATGATAAACGCTGAATTTGGGGACTAGCAGAGCTATTTAGCGAGGTGATAGCAAGCGCGCGAGACTTAGCTCTGAGTTCAAAAGAGATGCCTCACGTATGGGGTTGAGTTTTTATTGATTCTATTACATGTTTGTCTACCTCTGCAAGAGCCTAGATGTTACTCATTCGATCCTCTTGTTCAGCTTGTTACACGGAGTCCGAAATATAGATGCTCGGCTACCAACGAAAACGGAAGTACCAAAGTTCGAGGAAATAACCGCTAGATTTAGCACGCTTTATTCTCTGTTTCTGGGAAAAGCGGTGAGAGAACAAAGAAACAACGCTGAAAACAACGCTAATAATCAGACTCACGGTCTATAGAACAGGAGTGTGATTGGTTAACAAATGTAAAAAGTATTGCCTACGTGACCATGCAAGGTGTGGTTCTGGAATAAACAAGCCGATGTGACCACAAACAGTCATTCTCGGGATTACACTCACCTTCAAGTACGTATGACCGAGACACCAGAAAAAAAGCCCACATGCCTACAGGAGCAATGCCCAATGATGCCATCATCTGAACTGAAGCAGATGTTGAGCACAAAGCCAGCATGATCTTACTGGCAGTTGTTTTTAAAACCCTTGTTTGTGGTCTGGTCTGGGGTTTGAACCCGGGACCTCCCGCTCAACAGTCCGGTGCTCTATCGACTGGGTCAACCAGGCGACGGTTAATTTCCGACATCACTCACAGTTAAAAGGTGAAAAAGGATTCCGCGAAAAAGTTGAACAACGGTCAACTTTATACGTTTACAGCGAGGCGTTAATGAGCTCACCACTTCTTATTTTATTTGCTCACGTAGCAACAGTTATATTTACGCCCCCACGCAGCGACAATTTGCAAACATGCCTACAAGCGTGAATCTGAAGTCCTATATCGAGATCATCAATATATCTGTCTGTCCTTTCTCTCAAGAGCCTAACCATGCATCTCTCTGTCTTTCTGTCTGTCTGACTGTCTGACTGTCTGTGCTGTCTCTCTGACTGTCTGTTTGTCTGTCTGCTTGTCTGCTAGTCGTCTCCTTTAATCATCTTCGTGCCTTTCTGTATCTCACCCACTCCTAATGCATGATGTTTCTAGTAGTTCTACACGTAGGAACATTCGTGAACTTTTTATTCATTCATCTGACGTTCATGCATATAATCGTGACGCGTTTCCCTTCCGCAGATAATTTTTATGTACAAAAGTCTAGATTGTATGTGAAACTCAAGTTTTTCTCTACGTTTGGTACAAGGTTATGGAATTGTCTATACCCCGTCTGGCGTAAGCTCACGAAAAGAGCATTTAAAAGAAAAATTCATAAGTTGCTTTTAACTGTACTTGGGATTGAGGACTATTATGTTGACGCCCATTCTCTAATATTGAAACTCAATACCAGTAATTACTGTGCCATATAGCTATATACGCTTACAGACGTATAGCACAATTCTCCCTTCTCTACTTTCCAGTCTGCTTTGCTTGTACTATTTCTTTCTTTCTTTTCCTTAACTTGTAACTACATGAAAACTGTCTCTGCCAGTTAGCGTAATGTAGTAAATCAGTTAGCGTAATGTAGTAATCTAATGCATATCTTATAGTAATATTGTAATAGTTTAGTGACTTTTTATTTATTTATTTATTTTTTTTTCATTCCTTATATATAAATGACTGATCCGCCTAGATTAGCCAGTGCTATTTGCGGATCAGTCACGTTTGTAAATGTGTTGTTGAAATCTTAATTAACCCATTGGCACCCGCGCCGGCCAAAACCGGCCGTAAAAAACTCCCATGCTTCAAAACATTGCAACTCTCTCAATCGCACGAATATTGCCTTAACTGTTAGTTGTGAGCACGAAATGGAATGCCCTTTAAATTTGGATATCCAATAAATGCAAGAAACGTAGCGATTTTTACCAAATATGGCCTTTTGAGTTTGGACAAGAACGAAACTGGCCGTTTTTAACGTCAAAGAGAAACAACAAAAATGCCCCTTTTTGCCTTCATGTTTTTTAGGGAAATCATCGTCGAAAAACCAAAATTCAACCATCATAACGAAATTCAGTCCTTTTTCTAGCTTAGAAATGACTTTTTTTGTTCATATTCTTCTCCCGAGCGTAGATACAGCCTTTTGTTCCAGTGCGTTCGGGCCTTCCCGACATTTTCAACATCTTGAGCGCATTGCATGCTGGGAACTAACGAGAATTTTTGACAGCGCCCGTTCCATCCCCCAATTCTTTCACATATAAACTAAGTCTACAGCCACTCCGACCTACCGCCAAATTTTCCTGCTCGTGGTCATCTTCAGTACACAGAAATTCCAAAATATGTGGCGGTAGGTCGAGAAATTCATCAATAGTCGAGTCCCAAAGGTACTAAGTGTTCGACCGGCCAAATTCCCAGTTCGTCGAGTAACAAGCCAAATTCAACAACAAAGTACATCACCTTGCTCGATTCTTTGAGAAAGTGGACTCTTAGCTACCGTCACGCTTAATGATGCTCATCAGGCAGCCGCTAAAGATGAAAAATGGCTGTAAATTTAGCAGAAATCGCAAGCAAACCCAACTTGGGCCATTGTTGTCGCTTCACGCATTAAAAATAGCTACGTCAAAATGACGTTTTCAGAAACCTTGAGCCTCCAGTGGCTAAGGACAGCACCACTTTTCCCTGGTAGTTCAAATAAAGAGTCACGAATTGCTATTCATCGTTTATAGGTGGAAAATCACTCCAAAAATGTAAAAACCTGCGGTAGTCAATGGGTTAAAGATCATCATCATCTCATCATCATCATCTTCCTAGTGAAAGCAGTTTACATGGTGTTAGGATCTTCCTAGTGCTAGGATCTTCCTACCTCTCAGCCAGGAAGATCCTAGGACTAGGAAGATCCCAGCGCTAGGGCCAAGTACAACCTTTTGCATATAAACTGAATACAGAAAACATATTGTGCTAGGATGATCCGCCTTCTAGGATATTCCTAGTGCTAGGACCTTCTTCCTTCATGAGTTGTTATATATCTAGACTTTCACTCAACAAAACGAGCACTGTGATTGGTTGATTAGTGATCACGCAGCCCGTGGGATTTAGAGCTTTTGGCATATTGCAATTCATGAGGAGTTGACACTAAAGCCCCCGCTGTCTGTGACTAGAAAAATTAAAATGCATCATCAATAATGATAAAAAAGGATATAAAGTACTTGGATAGTTAAAGTATAAGTTTTAAGTAATCACATTTCCATCAATAATAAGCTTCTCAGGTTCTTTCTTATTAAAAAAACAGCTCTCTTGTCTTCCTCTTTTGCACGCTTTAGACATGGCCACAATTTTCTTTTCTGCTTCTTTATTTCCCTTGGGTAGTCAGCATACAACTTGACATTAATCACATCTTGAAACACCAACGCTCGTCTAAATACCGTCTCTTCCGCATAGGGTTGGCCATGGCCTACACCATGGCCTAGGCCACGTTTTGTCCACACCCACCTTTTGCACAGTGTTTTGTGCTCAGTCCGCATTTTGTACCTAGCCCGCAGCCTTCAGTCCGCATTTTATACTCAGTCCGCGTTTTATACCCAGTGCGCAGTGCGGCTCCGCAGTCCGCAGTCCGCAGTCCGTGTTTTATACTGACCGGTTGTTATATATACTCAACAAAACGAGCACTGTGATCGGCTGATTATTGGTCACGTGGCCTTAGTCAAATTCAAATGTATCCCGACCTTATCCCGACCAGGGGCCCGTTTCTCGCCCCGGGGTTTCTCGAAAGTACCGGTAACTCAACGGGCCCAAAACCATAATTTGAAATCAAAAGCTCAAGAAAACTATGGTGTGTTCTGATGTCTGTTTCTTTAGCTGATAACTTTACTATATAATTTTTGAAAACTTTTGAAACTCCCATTTGGAACGAAAACAAACCAGTTTAACGGGCCCGTTAATTACCGGGAGTTTCGAGAAACGGGACTTAGACTACAATTCCGCAGTTGTTGCCAGCGGGTTGTTGCCGGATACAACACCACGTGATCAAAGCATGACTAAAAGTGGCGTGATCTTCAGTTAGCATGTGCTGACATGCTCAATAACGAGATACCAAATCTCAAAAGAATATGCGGAAGTGGATTCTTAATGTCGGCAGTTTAACCACATTGTACTTATTTGTGTAATCTTGACTAATCTCTGAGAAGTTTATTAATACGATATTTCTACTAAATTGGCACATGCTTCGAATTAGCAAACTTTGCTCCTTTTTTAAGTTTCATAACAGTTTCAAAACCGAGTGCCATTTGAATGACTTCTCATCTTGCGGTCTGTCACTTACTATTGTACTCATGATATTGCACGTTAACGGAGAAAACCATCGAAAACATACATCATATTGTATATATTGACTCCAAAGGCATTCGTTTCTTGACACAGGCTAGCGTCCGCTTTAAATCAGGGAGTAGCACTCGAACTGTTGTGTATTGGATAGGTTACCTGATCTGAAGGAAAGGATGGCCTTTGTCTCGTTTACAACGGCCCTTGGTAAGTAGAATGCAACGCTAAAACGTCTTTATAAGTGAAAATTCCAAAAAATGCATGCACCGATACAATATCAGCGGGTAGCAACTACATGCCTCATCCTTGTGAAAATATAAACGCCTTGCCGGAATCCGCCACCCATGCAAGAGCAGATCGCGAAACACCTTCCTGTTCTCAAAATAGGCTCGTGATGTTTAGTGTGATGATAAACGCTGAATTTGGGGACTAGCAGAGCTATTTAGCGAGGTGATAGCAAGCGCGCGAGACTTAGCTCTGAGTTTAATGGAGATGCCTCGCGTAAGGGGTTGAGTTTTTGTTGATTCTAATACATGTTTGTCTACCTCTGCAAGAGCCTAGATGTCACTCATTCGATCCTCTTGTTCAGCTTGTTACACGGAGTCCGAAATATAGATGCTCGGCTACCAACGAAAACGGAAGTACCAAAGTTCGAGGAAATAACCGCTAGATTTAGCACGCTTTATTCTCTGTTTCTGGGAAAAGCGGTAAGAGAACAAAGAAACAACGCTGAAAACAACGCTAATAATCAGACTCACGGTCTATCGAACAGGAGTGTGTTTGGTTAACAAAAGTAAAAAGTATTGCCTTCGTGACCATGCAAGGTGTGATTCAGGAATAAACAAGCCGATGTGACCACAAACAGTCATTCTCGGGATTACACTCACCTTCAAGCACGGATGACCGAGACACCAGAAAAAAAGCCCACTTGCCTACACCAGCAATGCCCAATGATGCCATCATCTGAACTGAAGCAGATGTTCAGCACACAGCCAGCATGATCTTACTGGCAGTTGCTTTTAAAATCCTTGTTTGTGGTCTGGTCTGGGGTTTGAACCCGGGACCTCCCGCTCAACAGTCCGGCGCTCTATCGACTGGGTCAACCAGGCGACGGTTAATTTCCGACATCACTCACAGTTAAAAGGTGAAAAAGGATTCCGCGAAAAAGTTGAACAACGGTCAACTTTATACGTTTACAGCGAGGCGTTAATGAGCTCACCACTTCTTATTTTATTTGCTCACGTAGCAACAGTTATATTTACGCCCCCACGCAGCGACAATTTGCAAACATGCCTACAAGCGTGCATCTGAAATCCTATATCGAGATCATCAATATATCTGTCCGTCCTTTCTCTCAAGAGCCTAACCATGCATCTCTCTGTCTATCTGTCTGTCTGATTGTCTGTGCTGTCTCTCTGACTGTCTGTCTGTCTGCTTGTCTGCTAGTCGTCTCTTTAATCATCTTCGTGCCTTTCTGTATCTCACCCACTCCTAATTTTTCTAATCCACCACATTATATATTAATTATACTTCATTTTAAACCTTGTTTTTTGTTTATCTCAATTTAAATCTAAATCTAAATCTTGTTGCAGTTTTGGTACTTTTCCTTGGGAAAGGAACTTGTCAATTAAGTAAGTGATTGTTATTATATCTACCAGAGTCTGTAGTTAACGTCTTCCCCTCTATTTATGTCCTGTATCCTGAGATTTTTACGACGCATGGCGCGAAATCAGATCGAAATATGAGCAAAGTGATCATCACCTTTAAGTTTAGGAAAAACCACTTTAAGATATTCAGGCTCTGTCTTCTTTAATGCAGCATAGGCATAATTATTGGCGAATGGCCTTAAATTTCTTCACCAGTGCAATGCCTTCGTTGTGTTACCCTCAAAAGCAACTCCGTGTTCAAATAAATACACGTCATTTTCCAGACTTAATTAATAAGTGACTAAAAGTTGTTTTTGCCTTCTTTCTCACCAGCATGCCCCAATGGTATAACCAACATAACAGGCATCACCAGTGGTGAGCTTGTGTATCCCAGCTCTGGCACTTACGGCATCAACGAGACAAGATGTTGGAGAATTGAGGTTCCCAAACCATATACGCGCATCGGGATATTTTATCACTCGTAAGATTCTAACTGCCTATAATGTTTTAGTTCCACATTTTTCTGCAGCACAAATACATTGGCACCGTGCTCCAAATGATCTTTTTGGCCTTATTACTTTAACAACAATGATAAATTGATTTCGCGCCCAAGCATATTTGCCTACCTGTCAGAAATAAAGCGTGTTATTGAATCTCTGACTATCCAGTTGGTTTGTACGCCCCAAAACAATTAGCAACCAGAAGCTGTGAATAGGTATCCACCGTTAAACGTAAATATCCATTATTATTTACCCCAAAACATAGGTTAATAAGTGCTTAAAACTATCAATTTCCAGTCGTTACCAGGTCCCCCAAAATGATAAAAAATTAATGATCTAGGAAGGACTGAACGGAACCCCTAATCTTGGCGAGGTCAGCTTGAACTGGAATGAAAACCGGTTTCAACAGGTTTCTGACTCAGGTTCGCACTAATAGTTTGTTTCTTTTTTGTCGGTAGCTATGAAATAGAAGAATGTTCCGGTTGTCAATGCGACGCCTTCTCGTATGGTCCAACCTTCGGATTTCCATTTCGAACTCTATGTGGAAAATACAGCCCCAGACATGGGCAATTCATCAGGAAGAATCAAGGAGCAAGCATTCCCGACGATTTTGAGTTTGGGGAGAATATTTACCTTTATTTTAGGTCAGATGGAACTGTTCAGTATCAAGGATTCAACATCTCGTTTATTGTCGGCTCCGTCAGCAGTAAGTTATCAATGACTTTCCTTTGCTGGACAATGTTTGATTTTTAATCTCCCAATAGTTTGTGACAATATGCA
The DNA here is from genome assembly GCA_016490735.1 of Pachyseris speciosa. Classification (NCBI taxonomy): domain Eukaryota; kingdom Metazoa; phylum Cnidaria; class Anthozoa; order Scleractinia; family Pachyseridae; genus Pachyseris; species Pachyseris speciosa. The sequence goes on from JAEMWC010000115.1 coordinate 270,302, forward strand.
ATTGCAACTTTATGAAATTCAGTAAGTAAGTCAACCCATCTGGACAGTAACATTGGGCTTAGTTACAACGCAGCTAACTGACAGCTAAGGATAACATTTTTGCCGAGCTTTGGGATTTCGTTATTTCCCATTTTCGTTTCAAAAATGACAGCGGCGAAAGCAAATGAAAATGAAAGAACGAAAATAAGAAATAAAGAAAGAGAGAATGAAAGAAAAATAAAAAAAAAAAAAAAAAAAAACGAAAGGAGAAGAAAAAAGGCAAGAAGGAAGGAAGGAAGGAGGGAGGAAAAAGAGTAGGAAAGAGATAAAAGGACGAAATAAAGAGGTAAAATATATCTCTCGCAAATTTAAGTAATCTTTTCAAGTTATCCTGAAAACGTCCAATTGTTAAGCAGATGTTCGCCATTTTACGTGATCTCAAGTTGAAATAACAAAGTAAATCTATAATTAAAGAGCTGAATCGTTAATTAAGTGTTTTATTTGTACATTGATTTCCAGGTTGTAATAACTCGTTCTACTAACTGTTTGCTGAAACGCAAATAATAATTTACAACTTCTCTCGTGATTGTTTCTAAGGTGGTGCAAGGAGTACTAGTTTCCTGAATGCATCTGACGATGACACATTCGTGTTTAACACTCCAAAATATGGCATCAAAAACTACCCTGAAAATTTTGCTTGGCAGTGGTTTTTAGTGGTCCCTGAAGGTCGCCAGGTGCAGCTCACCTTCGATGCATTTGAGCTGGAGCAAAGCGAGCACTGCGCAAACGACTACTTGGAGGTCAGAGAATTGGGCCGATATGGGACTATTCTCTTAAAACCCACGTGTGGAAGCAACAATCCTGGCACAATACAGAGCTCTGGAAACGTTGTTTGGGTGCATTTTAGGAGCGACTTCAACTCTACCACCATCTACAAGGGATTCAAAGCTACCTTCAAAGCAGGTGCGAACGCGATAGGTAACTTTGAACTATAGATAATATTCAGATAGTACTGCGATTTAAAGAAGCACAGTGCAGTCGTTTTAAGAAGGAATGCAATAGAGCTTAAGTCTGTTTGTTTTCATGAAAATTAGATCGTTACTTAATAGCACCGTTTACTTGTGGCCTAATGTGTGTTAAGTTTTGAGATCCCAAATTTATGGTCGCCATTGATTGCAGTGAGAGAAAACACAGTTAGGAATGATGGTTTGTAATTAATCTGGGAAACCTACATGTTGGAATTTATCCCGCTGTTGGACGATACATGTTGTACCGGAGTTCGGTCACACCTCGTCCTAAGCACAACTAATGTAACGATGGGTGATGTAGGGCTGAGTCTGAAAGCGTCTTTATTTCAATTGACACGTTATACATCTTTGTGTTTTAGGTCAGGTACGATTGTCCGCCACCAACCCGTTGATGCTTTTGTTTGTCTCAGCTCTGCTCATGATTGCATCGAAGGACAGCCTGTTCTAGAAACACTGATTTCGACCATTCTATGCAATTTTTCACTACGTCTTTTTGGTATAACGGTAGAATTTCAAGCAAAGTAGAGTGTTAAGGCCATAAAATGTACTTCGGTATTAGAATAAAAAAGCTGTTTCGTTAGTAATACATTTCGAGGCATGGGAAAGAGACTAGTCTCAATAAAGAGTAGTTACATGGTTAAAAATGTCATGAGTGGTTTCTGGAAATCGAATCATACCCCAGGCCTCTGTTCCAGCTACGTATCAAGAAATGGCCCATTGCAGTGGGTCAAATTCGTCCTCACAAGTCCAAACAATGGCCCCTTTGTTGTTTGTTGCGCTGAGGGAATTGTTCCGAAACTCGGCGAAGATGAATCGACGCAAAGTTGTCGGCGTGTCAAATCAGCGGCACTAGGGGAGAGAGGTTTGGAAAGTTGCACCTTAAGGTGCTGTTTAGACAGGGGTACCCAGGGGACAAAATGCGCAACAGTATGCTTCAATACGTCTCTCAATATGTTCTGTGCATCGGCGAACCAGCTGATTAAAAATTTATGAACGCGGTAAGGGTGATTTGCTGTTAAAAACCTTCACGAACTCGGTGCGAATCTAGAGTAAAACACAAAACCAAACAAAACTGAATCTTTGAAGAGTTTTCGATGTTGACGTAAGCGTAAATATTCCTTAATGTAACATGTCTTTGACCATCTTTAGCGTTTTTTTCTAATTACATACCGAATAGCCCTTTCTGGAAATA
>JAEMWC010000115.1:277500-280000 GCA_016490735.1 Pachyseris speciosa
GATCCAATCACAAGCAATGCTATTGCAGACAACCCGTTGTCTCCTATCAGTGAGAAAGCGTAAGTACCAATTAAAAATATATGGATTAAGCGGCAGGAGTTTAAGTTTGGAAAATAACAGATCGTGTTTAACAGTGTCAAAAGCCTTGCTGAAGTCCATCGCAAACACCCTTACCGCATTGCATCCCTTTTGATCCAAAGACTTAAGAATTTCATGTTGCATTGTTAACAGAGCGCCAGTACAGCTGCCACCTTCTCTATAAGCAAACTGTGTGTGGCTCAAGCTACTCTCGACAATGTTCTTAACGTAGGACTTATAAACAACCTTTTCGAATGCTCTAGCAATAACCGGGGCTATGTTTATTCCTCTAAAGTCCCCATTTTCCTTAGGAATTTCAACCTTGGGAAGAGGGGTTATGTTGGCACTCTTCCACGAACTCGGCCATGCATGGGTTTCAAGGGACAGGTTCCATATTTTAGTTACCACAGGAGTAAGAATTTCAGCATGGTCCTTCCATATCCAGAAAGGTATCTGATCTGGACCGGTGGCTGTCTTCTTTAAACCTAAGAGTGATCTCCATACCTGCATCTCGCTTACGCGTGGTATTTCAGCATCAGGGGAACCGGTATGGGCTCTGGTTTATGATAATTGTTATCAGTGCACAATTGACCGAAAAAGCAATTGAGATCCTTAATTTCCGCTTCGCTTAGTGTGCAACGAGAGGAAGCTTTGTAGCTGCAGATGGCATTTGTTATTTTCCACCACTCTCGACCTTCGATACCATTAGAAGAATTTAAATGAACTCTATTATCCATGATGGCTTTAGAAATTCGCTTCAATAGATCTTTTTGAGAACCTGTTACTTTGGCCTTGATCTTCAACAAATATTTAATAAGTGGACTCATCCAAAAAGGATCGCGTGACGACATTTTTACTGTTCTTAAAGGCATACAAGCATTCACAAGTTCCAGAATTTTTTTCTTGTGCGATTAATCCTTGAAACTCATTCAACGACCTTGTGGTGACCTTAATGGGCCAGGCCGGGACACTGGAATAACCGAAGGCTTTGATACAAATCCATAACGCCCAAAATTTAAACTTTTGAAGGATCTCTAGGATCTTCACTGGATACCCTTGACTTCCTCTTTTAAGGACACACTTTATTTTTTGCTATTGAATGCTGTTGTTGACAACGTGACGTGTTCACATGAAGTGTCGCAAGTAAGACCTCATCTCCATGCTGGTCCGTCCAGGAGAAAATTATGACAAATAGGGGAAATTGAACTTTTGGAAAACTCGCCTGGGGTGCAACCAGGATCCCGCAGGGTTTACAATTATAGGCAGTTAAAACAAATGGAAAGACGTTTAAATGGAAATTTACCATCTGCGACAATGTTGTCTTCTCTGTTTCCAATCAAACTTCACAAATGAACTTTCAACGGACGATTGAATAACGTGCATGAAATTACACGCAATTTTTTCATATCAAGTATAGCATCGTATGATGAGGGCTTCGAAGGGGTGGTCTGGTGTCGCTTTGTGGCTCTTTCACGACTCTGTCTGTCGCTTGTTTCGTTAGGGATAAATGTCACTGTCGCAAAGAAAACAAAGAGGAATGGAAGTGAATTGTCGCTGTCGCAAACCGGCGCGCTTTTTGGGGGGAAGATTGTCGCCTGTTTGCGGAGCCATATCGCTTGTCCCTTCTACCCCGTGGAAGGCCTCTATGATTAAATGTTTACTGATAAACGTCAGTAAAAATATGATGTTATCATCATTATTAAGGGAAAGTGACTGTTTCTTCGTAGTCGAATAGAAATGGAAGCAACACAATAGACATTTCTTCGACGATTATGTAAATAACAAGTCCTTAGTGCAAAAGGAATCACGTTGGACTTTCAAAGTTGGTTCTAAAAGATCTTGCATGATTAATGTCGTGTATTGATTACTATAGCAACAAGAATGTACTATTACTATTGCCCAGTACTAAGGTAAAGTGAAAGTACTGCATGGTGTTAAAATACTGTTACTAAGTAGAAGTAGAATAATCATTGTACAATATAAAGATAACTGATCAGTGAATAAACCACATTACTTAGAAAGCAATGGAAGAGTGAGTGTCTCTTTAATTAAGTAGATGACTACACTACAATTAACATCTGATGAATTAACCGATCGAATTTGTTGCGGTTATACTAAGTTCCATAGTAACTACGTCACACCATCTATGTTGGTTACACTAGCCGACACCTACATCAACGTACTGAACACTGTTCTTTGAATTCCTCAATTGGCAAGCACATGTACGATACACTCGGGATGTTAAAAACGAATTTCATTGAAACTAATAACGTCGAACAACTTTAATTTTAACATTTTTGCTGAAATATAACAATTTTCAAATTTGCTCAAAATTCCTTATTGCAACACCGATAAACCGAATTCGTTGATGCTATCTGTGACTCGGTCAGTTCAGCTTCCTTATTTTGCCGCCTAGCAACGA